>ML975360.1:0-95530 GCA_010015605.1 Decorospora gaudefroyi
CTCTACGCTATTGCTACGATCTGGGGGGGTGTGTGACGGTTAAGATAGCTTCTATTCAATGGAGCAAAAGGTTGACCTTTTGCTCCGCAACAGAAGTCGACGCAGCCCTCAGATCCCGTGACGTTAACATTGGGGCATGTTAATCATTTGTTCGGGATTGCGCGCAGGAAGAATTGAAGGATTGAACTGAGGTGATATTGTATGTGAATATGAATAGTATATGTAGGAAATCAGAGGTGGCTGGTACTGCGTAGTACAGCAGTGAAGTCATGAAACTGCTATGTAGTACAAGGGAAAAGGAAAACCTCCAGAACTGCGACATCATTAGGTTCGCTACACTGTGATAGAGGTATAGTATCACCTCGAGTTTATAGCAGGCTAGGATTCATTCAGTACTTGCCTACAATCCTTCATGCGCATACCGTCTACTTCTACATCGAGTTTTACGAGTCTTGAGCGCCAGAGGCCTACGTAACGGCCTCCAAGCATGCACCATCTGCACCTCTTGTCACCGACTTTTCTCCGATACCACGAGACCAGACGTTGACCGGAAGCTGACGAGGAAGTCGACTTCAAGTCACTAGCTGTGCTGCTGTGTCGCCCTATCTAAAGATATCAAGCCCTTGCCATGGTGACTCCTGATACCTATACTGGGCACGCGCCGGGACTAGCCCTGCAGTCAGGCGTGTGTTGTGCATGAAGGATTACATTCCTGGTCCCAAATGCCGTTTCATTGGACGATAAACCAATCGGCTACGACGTGTAGGGACAGGGCCAACTCGCTACAACTGTAGCACAAAAATTCAAAGCAGAATGCAACCTGCAACCTCCTACCTAGCTGCACCTCTTACATGATCGACCATGCGCGTTTACGAGGCGCAGCTTCTCACAGACGTGCAGCGCTCGCCTGAGGTCTTGCTCACCGATCAGTATTTTTGGGATTGGTTTTCAGCCTGCGCTAGCTCTCGTAAGTGAGAACCTCTCTTTCTCTGGGCATCTCGACACTCGTCACAGTCACGAATGTTGTACCTCTGCTTCATCACACCCACGCAATGAAAGCAAGCCCTTTACATCGGGTAGTACGCGTGTACATCCATGGAAGTTTGTGCAGAAACCCTATGGGTAGAAATCAGAGCGTCGACCGCTAAACCTCATCATAGGGAAGACCGTCAGATACCCTTGGAGGTGCCAGGGCTGACAGAATGACTCGGCGCCCATTCGGCAAGCTGCCAACAGGGTTACGGCCATTTACGCCGGGGTTTGTGCCTGTGAGCCTTGCGATCAGGTCCGATTGTTTGACGCGCCGTACTCTAAGCGCGCAGTCCCAGTTCACTTCTACGTGCATCGCGACTACACGCTAGCGCGGACTGGCCAGCATTCGAACGTCTCTTGAAACCGTGCCGCAGGCTAACTTCCGGGCTTTAGTGTCGGCATCAACTAGCATGGCGATCCTGCCTGCCACGCGGCAACGACGGATCAGATTTTCTACCTTGCGCAAGCCAGTGTTGGATGTTGCCGCCTCTCGCTTCTAGAAGGCTCATATGAGCTGATGCCGCGAGCAAACTTTCCTCAATTGAGTGAGCTGTACGTGCGGCGAGGTTATGGTAAGCCAAAGCTGATTATTTTTGCTCACTCCACAGATAGCCAGGTCTGCGACGTGAACAAGGTTCCAAAAAGACTTCCTGTCGTTCCCTGATCTGTCTCTAAACTCCCTGTAGGTAAAAGCCACATGCCGTCCGGATGCGAACTTACCAAGTCAAGATGCACCAACCACTCGTTTTGGTCAATTGGCCCCACCACGGCCTTGCGTAGGCGCGGGCCGTAACCCTTGGTACAACGACTACGCATCCTGTGCCGAGCTCTCCGATGTTTCCACATTCGAGCGAGGTCGATTCTTAGTGTTCTGCTAGCGATGGGATCAAGCAGACGCCGCACGGCTGGGTACGACGACGCACACCATGCCTAGAGGCGAGTGCAAGCCGGGCGCCACGGCCTAGTCTATCCTTCCTCTGGGTTATCACCTTCTCATACTGATGCAATACAACGCCCGTTATAACCGCCTTCCAAACGAGCAGCCGGTCATACGCACAGTGTCGGACAGACATGCAGTCGATCTACCCTTAGTGGGACACGTCAAGAGCCTACTGAAGATGCCTCCCTAGTCATGCCTCATCGAGGCATAGTGAAGCACGCCCCTCTCAGGCGCTTCTCGATCTCAGCAGTGTGCTCGTGATGAGTCGATCACCCAATCGCAGATGTGTCATTTTGTCACAAAGGAAGAGAAGCCGCGATCAGACTTGGACTGAATGAGCCTTATTGCGAGCTCCGTGTGGCACATTCAGGCAAGTACGGAAAATGTGACCACAGAGGTTGGCTCGGTGACTGATGCCCCTACTGGCGGGGCGTAGCCGCGCCGATTTTTCCCATTCGTGGTCTGCCCACTGGCACGAGTACGGGATGTCTGTGCTTGCGCCATGCGCAGAGCTTGCTCCCCCGGAGTTCAAAACTGCAGCATCTAGCTGATCAGGTGCTGGGATCTGCTGGCACTGGAGGGGGTAAACACACATATCTGATCGCACACACCAATAGGACAGCGGCCACACTTGTAAGCCGAACACTTGGCATTCTGTTTCCGCTTGTTGCTCCAATGACTGCCCGATTCCGAACATACCCTGATAGCTGTGCAGGTAAAACGTGTTCGCAGATGGGCGAATTCGAACGTCCCGAAGTCACCTCGCCCCACCGGGGCCGCAGCGGCCCTCTCTACCCATAGGATCCCTACGCACGCTGTCAACTCGCCTTAGCCGTGAGGTACGCTTCCGTGCATGGGAACCGCGCCGGTGGCCCACCAACAACGTGCATGTTGAATACGCCAATGGCCCAACCTCAACCCTTTTGCACATCCGCTCTCGTGATCTGCACCGTATGCCGCGGGATAGAACTCTTAAAAAAACCTCTTAACACGCATACTACAAGCTGACACGATGGAAGTTGGAGGGAAGGAAAGATCTAGTGACGTGATTAGACCCTGCTATATTCGCCGACCTGCATACCGCAGTGTCAGGGCGATATGTGACTACTTCGGACCCCTAACGGTGGTAAGCACGGCGTAGGGCTGCAGGGGAGGAGCGTCTGCTATTACGATCGACTGCAGCTTATGACTGCGTGCGCTTGTCGAAGCTGCCATTACCGTCACGAAGATTTCCAATAATGATGGGGACCACGTCCTAAGAAAATTACATCTCGCTACAGCCTTTACCCGCCGGAGTCACATGCGAGCTCGAGTGTCTAGCATTGCTAGTGGAAAACGTGGCCGAGCTGAGAGCCACATGCTCAGTAGCCGCGGAGACGAGCGCAGTAAGCCTTGGACCGTTAGTGTGGTTGGAGACGGTGGGGAATGGAGGACCCCAGTTCCGAGCATGTGGCAAAGCTTCGATGCGTCCCGCTGCGCCTGGTTACTGATTCGGCATCCCGACCCCGAATTGGACTGTGTAAGGGGGGAAGGAAGAGCGACGAGACGAAAAGTTGGACCCCAAGTGCCGCGGCTGACTGCTCCGAAGGGCGTCAAGTGACAAATGGCAGTGAAGGAATATACGCAAGTCTTCAGGGTATTTTTCCTGCCTTGCCGCACGAAAGAAACTAGCGGGGACATTGGTTGGTCGTGAGTCGATCATCTGGCGATTGCGACTCAGTGAGTTGTTCGTTTGGATCAGTGCGGCTCAGTCAGCTCTAAATTAACACTGTGACAGCTTTCAGATGTGAGTCGGTAAAACGTCCTGCCTGTTACTCATGCGTCTTCATGATTCGGGCATGTATATAAAGCTGGCTCCAGAACATCAACTTCTCAAACCGAACACTGCCACCACAAGTTCAACGAGTACAACGGCAGCCTCATCTTCAACACTGATCAGCTCGAAGAGCAAGACATCCAGGTCTAATCCTAGCCACTTGAACAACAATACCATTCCAACCGACCCAACGATGAGCTCTCCAGCGCTCAGCTACAAATCCTCCTCCTCCAGCCTGCAGAGCAGCACCTCCGTCCTGACTGCCCCCGACAAACTCGCTCCAGCAGTAACGGGGCCCAGGGTATGGCAAGGAGACGAGCTCGACCCCAAGAAATACGTAGTCGAGCTCAACAACCGTGAAGTGCAAGATATCAGGGCAGCCGTCATCAAGGTAAAAAGTACGTACACAAGCCCCCAAAAAACTCACACATACAACGCCACTCGGATATAAACAACTAACTAACATCCCTCACCACACAGTCGCCGGAACCCCACGCTCAGAAATCAGCCCCGAAACGTTCAATCTCAGCAACGCAAACCTCAGCACCAAGCTCGCGAGCCTCAGCCAAGAAATCCACCACGGCACCGGCGTCGTTGTCCTCCGCGGCCTACACACAGCCAAGTTCAACGACGAGGAAGCCGTCATCGCCTTCGCCGGCGTATGCGCACACATCTGCCCCGAGCGCGCCACAGATTCCTACGCCAACCAGACGCTCAGCCACGTCCGTGACGCGACCAAGGATGAGGTCCCGACATGGGCTAAAGATATAGGGCTCGCGGGCTCCAAGATCACGGTGGCTATGGACTTCCATAGTGATCGCTTCTCGGGCGATGTCCTGGCGCTGCATGTGCGGAATGATGGCGGTGCGGGCGCGGGCGGGGACCAGCAAGTCGTCAGTTTCTCACGCATCTATAATGAGTTGCTGGAAACGGATCCCGAGGTGCTGGAGACGATGGCGGAGCCGGATTGGCCGTTTGAGTTGAAGAAGAAGTAAGTTTCTCTCTTTTTTTTTTCTTTTTTTTTTTTTTTTGGTTCCATATCTCGCATTTATCAACCCCCTTTCCGCAACCTCTCTCCTCCATTCCGAGAACGAACGACCCTCTCTCGGAAAAATAAAACAACGAAAGACCAGAAGAAACCAAAGTTAGCTAACAAGACCCACCCACAGAGACTCAGACCCCTACCTAGAACTAGGCCCAACCCTCTTCTTCTCCCGCAACTCCGAACCCATGTGCCAACTCGTCAAAGCCCCCTTACTCGGCACCCCCCTACTCCCGCGCGCACCCAACATGCCCGCCCTAACCCCGCGCCAGCACCACGCGCTTCACGCCGTCGAAACGCTCGCCAAGCGCTTCGCCACCACCCTCGATCGCCACCCAGGCGATATCCAGTTTTTGAATAACCTCAGCATCTTGCATGCGCGCGGTGCGTATCGTGGACGTCATGGAGCGCCGAGTGAGCGACATTTGTTGAGGATGTTCTTGAGGGATCCCGAGTGGGCGTGGGAGAAGCCTGAGGTTTGGAGGGCGCACTTTGATGATCCGTTTGTGCAGGGGAGGGTACAGCAGTTGCCGGTTGTGGATACGGATCCTTGGAGGCTTATTAGTGGGAGAGAGAGCCATGGGTAGGTTGGTTGCTTCTGCTGTTCTTTTTGGTCTCGAGTTTTCTTTTTCTCTTATGTTTGTGGCGTGATGGGAGGGGTGGGATTTAATCTGGGGGGGTGTTTTGTGGTAGGTAGTCTTTCCTTTGCCTTGTTGGTTTGCGGATGAAATGATGATGCTTTGAGTTTCTTCGGTGTTGGGTCTGTCTGTCTGGTGGAGTGTGTGGGCATAGAATGTGGGATTGTTGCTATACTGATGTGTAGTATTGGTCTCAGTAATCTTTGTCTCTCTCTCTCTCTCTCTGATTCAGCGATGCCAAAGATAACAGTTAGACACATAGCACTCCAACTGATTTTTGTGTTTTACCATTGTATCTTCGCTCTGCATTGGACTCTCCCTCTCTCTTAACATTTGCAAAGCGTAGCGTGGAGCCAAAAAAAGGCATGGGTAGTTGTGTGGGGGTATCAAACGAAAGATTTTTAAGAAAAATATGACGGGAGATAAAAACAAACAAACTAAGCTCCAGCTTCTTTGAATAGCTTGACGATCCATTCGCTCGCCGTGGACCAGTGGGTTGCAGCGAAACCAGTAAGCGGCGGTTGGAAGCGATCTACTCTTGATTAGGAATCCGCAACAACAACTGAAGAAAACAACGATACGAAATGACGCAACAACTTACCAGGATTCGTTCTGTCGAACAAATTCGCAATCCTAGTCACATACTGGAAGCCCTCCTCGTCAATATGGCCCCGCTCGCGCAGCTCACTAGGATTCTCGCGGGCTAGCTTGAATGGCGAGTAGCCGCGGAGAATACATCGCCAGTGGTAGAGAAGGACGGGGAAGGCGAACTCCCACTTCTTGATCTGCGTGGTTACCACATTGCTGACTTGGTTCTCGATCAACTTTGATAAGCGTCAGTAAAAAAAGGTATCCTCTCCACTAGCCTGTTCACACTTGACTTACGGTACCATTTTTGGACTTGATGTAGTCCTGTGCTCCATGGTGGATGTACTCGAGGTTCCAGAAGACGACGTAAAACGCCAGGAACAGCTCGTACCACGGCTTAATCTTGGGCTTGAAGATCAACGCAGCTAGCTCCTTTACAAAGAGCTTCTCCAGTTTGCGCAGGTACTTGACAGCAGCAACGTCCATTTGGTGCGTTATCGCGCCGGGCAGTGGGCGGTCACAAGATTTCCGATCGTAGGCTTCGTAGTCGCTTCGACCCAGCGCTCGATAGTCGTATTCGTTGATGCCGGGTATGCCATTCGAGAAGACGGAGCCGTAGCCTTGAGATACGACGGACAGACACTGGAGGCGCATGGCTAGATCGAGGGCTTTGGATCCGTTCACACCCCGCATCCGCACTACCTCTTGGTAGGTGTGAAAAGCGACTTCGTCCTGGCGGATGCGGGCGAAGATCCAATCTTCAATAGCGGGCTGGAGGCTGGAGAAATATCGCTCGAAAGCCAAGACGAGATTCGCAGTGTCGTAAATGGCGTATGCTGGTTGCACCACGGAAAACGTCTGTCCGTCTTTGTTCGACCAAACCGATGCCGCAAAATCGAGTGAGCCCCGTGTCGGGCTATACCGACGGTATGCAATGCGTAAGGGTTGTGCGTTCGGTATGGGACCGTAGCCGGGAAGATTCCACATAATCTCCATTTCGCAGATCTGACTATTGTGTATCCAGTCGTAACCGAGGAATTCGGCCTCTTCCTGGTGCTCACGGCCATTGCCTGTCACAGGGTGAGTATCGGATAAGCACATGGGCGTATAGCCAACTTACAACGGCGGACTAGGCTCGTGTCTTCGAGGTGTTCTCGATAGCACGGCTCGCGGAAAGATCTGGCATGGCCCGTGATCTTCTCACACTTCTCGCACGGGTCACCTTCGTCGCACTAGGTACATGCGTCAGCTTCATAGCACACCCATGTTGATGACCGAAATGGATGCGTACCCCAGATTTGTAGAACCTGCACCGAACACATATTCTCTTGGTTTTGCGCATCGTGTGCGTCTTCTCCCGTTGCCTCTCCTGCAGAGGTCCTCTTCGCTTGGAGACCTTTAGTTTCTCCTGGCGCTCCACGAAGGATGAGGGGACCTTTGAAGCTTTCTGTTTGGCCTGCGGCCGGGGATGTGCCATTGGCGGCACGCTTGACCTGCTCATGGGGTGCGCAAAGGGTCCGTCGGCGGCTGGCCAGTCCTGGTCTACGCTCTGCAGTCGCTCGTAGAGATCAGGCGTAGCATGGGCTGCATACTGCTGCTGCTGCGCTTCCCACGCCGCCATAGGATGGCCTGGCATTTGCGTGCCATTGTTCGTGTGCGACAGGACGGCGTGCGATTGCGCGTGCGGCCGCTGTGGGACGGGCGGTAGCTTTTGGGCAATACCCACGAACGGCGGGTCTGCGGCGTTGGCGGGGTCCTCCTGGTCCGACAGCAAGTTAGTCATGCATCCAGGGTAGCGGACTGTTACGACATGGCCTGCGTGTGCACTCACTGGTGAGAGGCGCAACTCGTGGAAGCGCTCTGTGCTGCGGAAGGCGTGCTCCTGGGGGCTGATGGGCAGTGGGTGCGCCATCAGCGCTGGCGGGTGCTGGTAGGCGCGTGGTGCGGCATGGTGCTGGTGGTGTGGCACAGGCGCATTCACCGCAGCATCGCAATAGGGGGCCACTGCGCGCGACGACGACGTGTAGCTGGGTACCGGTGCTTCGTGCTGCCACTCGGCGGCTTGCTGTTGCTGTTGCTGTTGCGGTTGCGGTCGCCCATAGCCAGCAGCTGGCTGCGACCATGCTGGCGGAGCCGGCGCTGGGTGCACACTAGCGGAGCCTGGTCCGGCTGGCGGGTAGTGGAGA
Source organism: Decorospora gaudefroyi (assembly GCA_010015605.1). Classification (NCBI taxonomy): domain Eukaryota; kingdom Fungi; phylum Ascomycota; class Dothideomycetes; order Pleosporales; family Pleosporaceae; genus Decorospora; species Decorospora gaudefroyi. The sequence goes on from ML975360.1 coordinate 8,243, forward strand.
AACAGCGCCGGCGACGGGCCGGGCTGCTGGTACGAGTCGGCAGCAGCAGCAGCGTCGTCCTGGTGCCATGGTGTTGCGAGGCCATAGAGGTGGTCGTGGTGGTTGGTGGCAGGGGAATAGTGCTGGTGGTGCTGGTAGTGCGAGTGAGGTTGGGCGGGGCGATGATGGTACTGCGACCTCGTCGTCGTGGACATGTCGGGCGGCGGCTGGCTGCGTGCAACTTCAGACGACATCAATAATGTGTCGCGCGCCTGCCAGTTGCTCATTCGCGTTCGTCGTAAGAATGATGCGCAGGACTCGTGTAGCAGGGGACGATGGCGGCCTGAGCCATAAAAGCGAGGCCGGCGGTAGATCCGTCGTCCGCTGGGAAGTCGATGCAGATGGCAGAAGGGCTCGAGGGAGGCACCGAACGGCGGGTCGAGAAGCGCCGGACGACCTGGAGCCCTGGCCCTGGAGCCGCCTGGTTCACGCTGTTAGTGCCATCTGCCATGCATGTTTTAGCTTCCGTTAGGGCTGCATCTCCCCGCAACCTCGCGAGCGCACGACCTTGGCCTGACTCGCATTGAACTTTGATTGACTTTGGCTGGGCCTTCACTTCTGACGTCTTGGTACAGTACCCGGCACGTCTCTCGCCGCGTCTTTGCGTCTCGTATTGCTGCCTCGGACCCCGTGTAAGACCACGTCAAGCGACCGCCCCCTGTACCTCCCGAAAACCACTTCGGCCATCTACGCAAGACGTCGCTTGTTGCTGTCTTGTGTAAGGGCCGATCGAACGCGTGGTCACGGGAGGGACCTCCTATCCTCTCCTGATGTTTGCATCCTTAATTTGGGTCAAAGATGACAGCGAAATGTGCTTACTAAGCAAACAACTGAAAATAAAACTACACCCACTGGGCGCGTAAGCGGCATAATCAATAACGGGATATGCGGTGTAGGTAGGAAAAACGTGTTGCGACTATCGTTCCCGTGTTAGGAACCCTTGGCTTGAAATAACTAAACATAAACCTCCGGTACGATATGTCGACCCTATTTTGGAGTCCAGAAAGAAAGCAAGCAAGCAAGCAAGCAAGCAACATACAATCAAGCCTTACTCTTCTTCTTGCCCCCCTTCTTAGCCGTCGTCCCATCATCAACCCCCTCCTCCTCCTCCTCATCCACCTTCCTCTTCCCAGCCACACGCGCAGACCTCCTCGTGCCCTCACTCCTCTCCTTCCCCTTCCCCTTCCCCTTCCCCTTATCCTCCAGCCCACCGCCTTCCTTATCCACAGAGACACTTTTCACACCACTTTTCTTTGCACCCGTATTAGCTTTGGGCTTGGCTGGAGCTTCCTCGTCCTCCTCCCCTTCCCCTTGAGCACTCCCACCTTCATCCCCACCCGCTCCCTCCACCATCTCCACCTCCGCCTGTTTCCTCCCCTCAGCCTTCGCCCTCGGCGCCCCCTTCCGCGGCTCATTCTTACTCCCAGCCTCATTCTCATACCCACCCCCTTTCTTCTCATACTCCTTGGACAGCTTACTCGCCTATCCCCATTAACCAAACGAGCCCCTATCAGATGTGTGTGTATGTGTAAAAAACTCACCTTCCAAGCACTCCACTGCCCTTTCCCACTACCGTCCTTGTTCGTTTCTTGCTTCACATCTTGTTTCACTTTTTCGCGGAGTTTGGGGTCCGTGGGCTTGCCTTTGCTTGATGGCCTGGGGTGTGCTCGTTGTGGTTAGTTTGTGTGTGTGTGTGTGTGTGTATGCGCAATCTCAGCGCGTCGTGGACAGGGCGAGAACAGTGAAAGAGGAGTTGACATACATTTTCAATTCCTGTTGCGAAAGCCACGCGATTTATCCAATAAATGATACGAGATGCACGTTTGTACGTAGGTAGGGTAACACACGGTCTATGTATGTATGTGTATGTGTGTGTGTGCAATAGTAAACATGTCACATCTCCGTGGCGCGGGCGCGGCCATCACGTTAATAATGTACCTACGCAAGTGGCCTTGTTTTGATTCTGGATAGTACCGTACCTAGGGAGAGGGCGATGACATCACGATTCCGCTGGCCGGGGGACGTGCACTTTGTTACCCCCCCTTTTCGCGACTATTGAAACATGGACTGTGTATATGTAGCAATCAATAAACTCTAAATTTCTCATCTTTCCATGTGTGCTTGTGCGTTCGCAAAGTCGTCAACATTTTTTGCGAAGATTGTAAAAAAAGGGAAAACGTCTTTATAACTAGGTAGGAATAAGAGTGCTCGTTTTGTGTACATGTGAACAGTCCAGAAACACAACGACGCTAATAATATGCAACTTCTACAACAACAACATCCATCCATCGCTGTGTTGCTCCCTTTTACTGCTGTCGCCCCCTACCCTCACTGCGCTCTTCGTTTTGTTTGAACTTCTTGTCTGCTTCCTTGATGATGCGTTCTGCTTCTCCCATAATGTCTCCTCCGACCCTCCATCCCCGCAGTATCACCCCCTGCTCCTTAAGCGTCTGTTCAGCAGTCGCCCATCTCTGTCTCCACAGCTGCTCCTTCTTCGACCCATATTGCTCGACAGTGCCCGTCGTACTCCCGGTGTTCGTACGGTTGACCCCTTGCCGAGACGTGGCGGTGGAGAAAGGCTGGGCTGTTTGCGCAGACGTGATTTGTGGCCGGCTATGGTAGGGGATAGAGGGTGCATGTTGCCACGCCGCGGAAGCTTTATTGCCGACGTACGAGGCCGCGCTTGAAGCCGCGTCGCGGTTGGTGCGACGGGGTGGTGGTGGCGGAGGAGCCTTTTTCGTACTTTGGACGTCCAGAGACGAGGCATTAGAGCTGGGTTCCTCTTGAGACCTCAGGGCAGGTAGGTGGTTGTAGACGGACAACAGCTTGTTGCGGGCCATTCCGGTATATGATTCCTCGTCATCTGCAGACTGGCTCTGATAACTCATAGTTGGTTTAGGAGCGACTGGTGGCCTTGACGATGTTGCTGGATTTGCGCTTCTTGGGGCAATTTCTTGCTGTGACAAGGGACTCGGCTGGTTCACAGTCTTTGGGGGCTTTCGAGGCTTAGATGGTTGCGGTTTTGAGGTGGATGGAGATGGGAGGTTAAACGAAGCAGAGTCACTTGAAGGACTTCTCAAGGCGACTGGCTTCTTGGGCGGTGGAGGTGCAGACTTTGCGCTAGTATTTGACGCGACGGAAACACGATGTTTCTCGTTCTTGGCCATGGTATCTGTGTTGAATCGTCTTAGTGCAGGTGACTGGTCCACTTCGTCATCCGAAGAAAGATCTATCAAGTTGGGCGTCGATCCTTGCTGGGAGGAGATTTGCGAGGAGGGCTTCCTTTCTGGTAGCATTGGTCTTGTGTCGGGGTGGTCGCGATCAGTCTGTGGGAACATCGATTTCGAACGCTTCGCATTGTCCTTCTCCATATCGCGCAAGGATGCCGCAATGGCAGCATTCAATTCCGGATCATTTTCGTCAGACGGTGCACGAGCTCTACTCGATGCGTTCGAGGCCCCACCCCCTGTTCGCTGCGATGAGGACGAAGAACGGTCCCCTGGGTTAAACCCCATAGAGGGCTCGAAAAAGCCAGGGCTGTCCGTCGTTGTGACATCACGAATGAACACGGCAACGACTCGTCCTGGGTTCTCCAAGACAAAATCAGTGTATACCTCCAGATCTGCCTCACCACTGTCTCCGATCAAGATGAAGTTGCGCTCCGGGAAGTCTCTCGCTATCTTATCCAGGGTGACTTTCTTCCGCTCAGCAACGGGTTCGAAAATGCCTTGGAGCATGCCGCTGTATTGCTTCAGATGGAAGGAGCCTGGTGGCAGACCAGCCAGCGAGAAGTACTTGGAAATGACAGGATACAGCTGCCATGGCGAATTGGAGACATAGTGGAATTTGACTCCCAATTCCGCCATTTTGTTGTACCATTCTCTGACACCATTGATGGTAAGATCGAGTAGGTCGCGGATAAACACGTTGCGGAAGATCTCGCGGGCACCGTTGCCAATGGCGGAATGCTTTATCGTATCGTCAATGTCACTAATTACGCTGATGCCTTGCGAAGCCGTGATGATGACCTCCTCTGTGGCTGAAAGCTTGTCAGACGCCAGAATCCGGATATGGGTGGGTACGAAGTCCAGGGCCGCGCTCATGCTGAAGTGGCCTGCAGCGTCAGTGTACACGGTTCTTTGCTTTGATATTCTGTCGTTGTAAAAGAAGATGCTTATCGGCGTGTTTGCCATGGGTATGGCGAGGAAGTGCCGCAATCTAGCCATCAGCCGCGCGTTGGCCTCTGCAAGCTCCGCCGCACTCATATCGGACGGTTGGGTCCACGAACCTCGCTTCTGCAATGGCGTAATGCTAGCCTCACTTCTCAGAGAGTCTTTCGAGGTGCTGCGGGCGAGCGGACGGGCTCCAGCATTGCTAGGCAGCATGCTACCCCCGCTTTCTGTTCTATACAACTGGGTATCCTCGTTATCTTGGGCAGGCTTCTCGCTGTAAGCACCGCGGGCAGCCGCCCTGGCCTCCTGCTCGCCCTTGCGTAGTATCTCCTCGGCTTCCCTAGCAGCGATGGCTTCGTCATATTGCGCATCACGCAGATGGGCTCGTTCGCGGAAGCCGTGTCGTTGTGGACTTGCGTCCCGGCTACTGTCTGCAGATGAGGTCGAGGGCGTAGGAGGTGCCTGGACACCGACAAGCTGGCGGGCTAGTCCAATAAACAGTCTCTGCTTTCTCGACATTTGTCCCTTGTGCGGCGAGTAGATCCACCCGCGCACATCAACGTCCACAACAGCATTGTCGTCTTCATAGTTGTCCCACTGTTGCTTCCAGAATTCGGCATCACCCGCACCCGTCGAATCTCGCACGTCGCGTCCTTCGCCTTCGGCTTGCTGTATGGTTCCTGGCTGTGCCTCTGGCTTTCTCTTGACGTGTCGCCGAGCATAGCTGGGGAATAGTATCATTTCCTCTTCGCCGCTCCTAACAACGGCTGCATCCGGAAAGCTGCCCGGCGCATCTTCCTCGTAGTCGTACTGCGCTTCTTTACTACTCCAGTTGGGCGCATACTGCTGCGTGTATGTCTGACGGATCTCATTCGCAGCCTTGAGATAGCCGGCCAGCTTCCGTCTGCGAGATCCCGGGTCGCGTGCCTCGTAGCTCTCCTGATACGTCATTTCCCGCTGCCCCAATTCTTTCTGTTCCGGACGCTTGACTATCTGCTGCCGTCGCAGTCTTGCCGCATCTTCGAGATAGCTGGTGCTGCCTAGGCTTCGAGTATAGCCCCGCAGGCGCTGAAGGATACTACGCCGCCCCTTGAGTTTCAGGCCCTGCCGATAGACAATGTACCTGTAGATGCGTGACTGCGCGCCGTGTCTGAGCGCCGGCAACGTGTCGTGGCGGAACTTGGCGAGGTGGAAGCGTGCGCGGGCTCGAGTCTGCGGAAACAGGAAGCGGACGAGGGACGAGGGACTGGGGGCGAAGGGCTTGCGGCGAGAGGGCAATTTGGGCATCCAGCCGACTGACCGGCGGCAGCTGTGGTGAAGGATTGACTTGTGCAGACTGCCGAGTGTCACAGACACGAGACGGATGTTCCAGGCATTGCTGATGCGGTGATTGCGCACCCACACGTCATTGGGCATCTTCAGGCGTCTGGCGCGTGCTTAGCCACCGCAGCCACAGCCGTAGCCACAGCCACACTTCCAAGGCACGCACGCCTAGTTACGCTCTTGTGGTGCGGAAAGCCTGCTATGATACCTGCCTAGTACTATCTGCCCTGTTTCCTTTCATGTAGTACAAACGCGCAAACCCAAGATATTAACTAGTTACTACCACAGCCCGCGTATACTCATGGCTACGTACGCCAAGGTCCTAAGAAAGGGAGTCTTCCTACTTCTTACCGTAGTGCCGGTAACGAAACCCCAGCAACCTGCTGCCTCTCATTGCCCCTGCAAAGCAGCATCTACCGCTTTCCTAACGTCTGGAACATCCTTCTCCAGGGCATCGAGAATCTCCTGCCACATCCTCTCACTCAGCTCCTTCATCTCCGTCCCAGTAAGACTTGGGGGAATAGGCTGCATCTGGTCATTCTTCCAAAATCTTCCATGCACACTCTTCCCCTGCGCAGTCCCGCTCAAAATCATCTTCGCTCCCTGGCCCGGTGATTGCATGAATAGGAACACGAAGAAGAAGGCCAGGATGAAGACACCCGGAAAGTAGTGGTCGCGGCCCAGCTCCGTGACGACCCAGCCAGGGCAGATGCTGGTGATGATGACGTTCTGGGAGGATATCTCGTCTGCGAGCTTCTTCGTCGCGTACATGAGGAAGACTTTAGAGAAACTGTATTGGCTTCCTTCCTTGAAATGCTCCTGTGTGTTGTAGTAACCGAGGACGCTTGGTTCTGTTCGGACCTCTGGCGGGACGATGGCATCCTGGTGGAGACCAGAGTTGAGAAACTCGAGGATAGGCGTCTTGCCGGTATGTTGCTTCGTTTCTTTCAGTTTTGGCAGGAGTAGGATAGCGATTAATGTTGTGGACAGCGTGTTGGTCTGCAGATCCTCTTCCCAGCCATAGCTGGACTGCGTAAACCGGACTCGTCGTGTGCCAGCATTCAGCACCGCAACATCGAGATGGTCGAGTTCGGTCGCTCGTTTCGCGAAAGCTCTTACGCTGTCGTAAGACATCATGTCCAACTCCCATACCTCCAGCTGATCGGCCCGGCCCAGACGAGCCTCCAGAGCAGTCTTTGTTGATACACCCTTCTTCGTGTCCCGCGCTGTGATGATGACTTTCGACGCTCCCATGGCTGCAAACTTGAAAGCTGCCTCTTTGCCAAGACCAGATGTGGCTCCTGTGACCATGACAATCTTCCCAGTGTAGTCTTCATGCACTTCCTTGTGTGGGGTTATCCACTTGGCCTTGAAGACGCGAAACATTGCAGCCATGGTTTGTGAAATGCTGGTTGACTGATACGTCGGAAGGGATTGACCTAGATTGATGCAACTATAGCTGAGAGTCTAGGAATAGGAGAGGGAGATGCAGTGTTGAAATGTTGCAGTGGCAACCAAAACCTGGTGAATACGGGGTAGAGGCAGGCACGCAGAATAAGGTTAGGAAAAGGGCCTACCTATTGCGGCCTTGCGCACTTCTGATTCGTCCAACGGCGAAGTTCGTCAGGACGCCTGCTACGCAGCTTCGCGTCTCTAACAGGAGCCATTGAGGATATTTTGCCCATTATGAAGTTGCAGAAGTAGATAGAAGCGCAGTATGCGAGACCCCAGAACACACGTCACGTCTGCCGGGGCCCGGGGGCATGTTGTGCCATGACTAGCGCGGGCTTGGCACGTTCGCGATTTCGGGCAGCTTCAACGACGTAAACACCCAAGTTGAGGTACAAAGCGTCAGACACTCGCCATGCCGGTTCGCTATCCGTCGCCCTCTTGCAGCCGCTAAAAGTCCTGGACAGCCCTGGAGTACTCTCACCCACCGATATCGAAGGCCACGGGAATGTCGTCCAACCAATACCCACCCAGAGGCCCCGCCGCCGCTGGAGGTACCTCCAACATCGCGCCGGACTTCAACGCCATGCTACAGCGCTCCGTACTGACACCGGGACAGCTCCAGCCGCAAGTTTCGGAGCCTCCCCGCGGACCATCGCCGTCTATTGGTGAGGTTGAACCGCGTCGATACCCCAATTGGGCGCACTGCTAATACATGCGCACAGGATACGAAGGTGTATATGGTGCAACACCACCCCCGCAACATGGGTCCAACGTACTCGGAGGCGCAAGAGGCCCGCCGCCCCAGCAGATGCTGCCTGTCGATCTCCCTCCACAGGCTTTCTTGACCTCGGCGATGCTCCTGGACATGGTAGACAGTACGGAGACACTTTCCACGCATGCTATGCTTGGGGCTTATGAGGTTGACACATTACAGAGAAAGTTGACGTACTACTCCGCGACGAGAAAGAGTACATCGGCATACTGCGCTCCTACGATCAATTCGGTACGTTCAGTCCTAACGCCCACGAGGCCCGCGCTAATCTTTCCAGCCAACCTCGTCCTCACAGAGTGCTACGAGCGAATCGCAGCCCGTAACCCCGACGCCACGCCTGCCTCGGACCTCTCCATCCCCCGCTGGCTGATACACGACGTCAAGCTACAGGGCGTCATGACCATACGAGGCGAGAACGTCACCATATGCGCGACCGTCGACCTAGACCGAGAAGAGAACCCCAAGGGCGCCCAATTTGCGGAGATGGATCAGGTACGGGCTTTGGCGGCATCCCAAAAGGCAGAGAAGAAGGACAGTGATGCACGGAAAGCAAAGGCGTTGAAGCAGGCTGGCATTGAGCCTGGGTTTGGTATGCAAGGCTAGTTGGGCTTGCAGAGCCAAACGCATCCAAAAGAGGTTCCACGAATTATGACATGGGCGTATTGCATATGGAGGATCTGGATAGCTACGCTGGCTGGTTTTATGACACCAATGATACCAGGACGCCATGTCCACCTGCGATGGAACGCGAACATTCTCCGCAATCGCTCACAGCTGATCAGCAGAGGTCGTGAGGCCCATTGCTGGATATGCGCCCATTTTCCTTTTGCAACGCACATAACGATGGAGAAGCGATATAGAAATGCAATGCACTTCAAGGCTCTCGACAATATCCCCGTGCCATGTCGGGTTGGGAAGTTTCAATGACTGTCTCCAACATATGAAACAGTAGAATCAGTCGCACGCACGAGCCTCTCTAATCACGCCTCCATTCTAGTAAGCTAGATACTTGCTCCTGCCGATTGCCTGGCCGAATGCGAAAAGTATTACAAAGCAATTCTCGTGGCTGTTTGTCTCGGCCGCGTAGTGGTATTGGAGAGACCGAGTTCTATTTTGTATCAAGCTATTATAACCCAATGCTTCGCTTGTGTATTTTGGTACGGAGTGAGCATTCCCCTCCAAGTCAGGGTCTCTCACCAGAGCGGAGCAGACGTTTGTGACTACCTAGGCACTCAACGTTCAACCGATTTCTAGCATATCGCCCAGGTGCGGTACGGCCACACGCAATCCGACACACTTGTGGCTCGAAAAGGGTTATGAGGTTGGGTCGCTGGCGGCAATCTCTTTATGTTTACACAACAACCTGGGAAAGCCAACACACGAATGCCAATGTGTAAATCTCCTAGCCGACGTGCTAGGCGTATGCGCGTGGCCGTAGTGTGGGGGCGTAGTACTGTTGTTCGCGGAGAATAGATAGCGGCGAAGGCGAAGCGTGGGTACGGGATGTGCAGATGATTGCTTTCGTCTGGCCGGCGTAGGTAGATCGGCTACGTGACGTGCAGGGCACCCGTCCGTCGCGAAGGCTCTATGAAGACACCAGTTCGCTTGGGGCGAGGTCCCCTTTGTGTAACGGTGTGAATGGCGTGAACTCGGTACATAAGATACGTCCGTATACTTGACTTACCTGGCTATGTTCCCAGCCGCAACTGCCACCTCCAGGTCGTGCAGTTGAAAGCGCGCCCTAAACTCAGAGCACGTTGAGGTGCCTCAACGTTCGCCTGAATATCGTTCGACCCGAAGCGAAAGCTCCCATGTTTGCACTGGAGACTGGCTTGAGGAGGCCGCCGCCATGGCCTGACGCCGCCTCACGTCCGGAGAAGGAGTAGCTGTCCACCGGCGACTAGTGCTTGTCTCCAATGGGTCTTGATTCGCAGCTCACCATAGTAACCGCCAGGAAGAGAGCCTCTTGTGTTGAGCCAAGCCCGGTGCTCGGTAAGAATGCAGGAGACGCGCTTTCGGGAGTCGACGAGCTCTCTGTCGATGTGCCCTCTTCGTCTGAACCACGGCGGATCCGTCGAAGCTCCCTCTGGGGGAATTAGCCGGGATCCTAGCGAAACCCATCCAGAGTCTGGGAGCTACAAGGTCGAGTAGCTGTCATAGTACACAGAACAGGAAGCCGAAGGATAGCTGCGGCAACCACTGTGGCGGCAATTCTGTGCCACCGCGTTCTGCCCCGGTAAAGGTCGGTACTGGTACGAGTCGCGTGACGCTGGAGTGTCACATGCAACGACGCACCCTCGTTGTTTACAGAGGAAAGAGCAGATGGTAGAGAATACTGTCGTGTTAAAGAATAGGAAGAGATAAGGTGCGGTTGTGGCTGCTCCAGCGACATGGATGAGGTCAGTTACTAGCTGCTAGGGTACCATAGGTACTGGGAGGCAGTCACGCTGGACATAGGTTTCCCCAACTCCCCGGCTTCTCAACCGCTTCACCTTGATCTCCCCCTCGCCATCAGCGGCCCAACGAATCCATCAGCACCATCCTCCAACCTGCTAGCGTTCACTGCGGATCTGCAGCTGGGCATCGCTCTGGAAGACGCCCATGAATCATCCGCCCTGCGTCATCCGTAGGCTCCTCACCTCAGCTACGAATCGGTACTCCTACAACACCCGTATACACGATAGCTCTCGCAAGGCCGGCAAGTCTCCATTACGATGGGACTTTGAACCCGTGTTACACAAGATCGCAGCGCACATATGCACCACATCCAACAAACCCTAGTCCGGAACCTTGGCATGGGCCAAATGGCCGCTGCTGATGGTTCGAGACGGTTGTCAGTAGCAATCGGATTGAGGGGCGACTTCGCGATGCGATCGCTTGTACGGAGTACTCGAACTCGAAATCCTTCCCTGGCACATAGACTGCTTCTTGGCTTGACGTTCGCAAGACGTGGAGTTAACAGGGACCTCTTCCACCGGCACCGGAGAATATGCAATATTTGGTTTAGATCCTTGACAGTTTCCGACTCTTTCGAGGTTGGACCAAATGCATGATGCATGAAGGCGGAAAAGCCACCACGCCAAGGAACAGATACAGGCCGTGTGCCAATCACCAATGAGCGGCGACCGTCGGAGAATTGAGACGCGTGGGAGACTACAGGTACGTGAAGAAGCGACAGATATTAGAAGTATACCAGAGCTTGGCTCGACAGCGCGAAACCCTGAGCACCTCGGCTACGTACCAAAGCACTATACACAGCATCTGACGGGACCCGCTCCGTGTCACCGTTCCGCGCTCTCTGGACCGGCCCCAAGCTGTCCTACCTCGACCTTGCATATATGGCCTGGGTCTCCCTTGACAGACTTCCGCAGTGGTGGCGGGAAGGGTATTATAGCAAGATTTATCGCGGTCCTTCCCACTGTAGGAACTCTCGCTGACTCGCTCAATTATCTCTTTTCACGCTCTTCCCCGCGCTCTTGGGTATCAGGTCCGTATACCAGTAATAGTCGAACGTGCCTGTCTCGACTTCTGAACGCATGGTGCAAATGACGAAGTTCCTCCCAGGGTTTGTAGGGCTTTTATACATCCCGTATCGGATCGTATGGGCGGGTTTCGCTCGGGGAATATTCCGTTCGCTGTGGGCTCGATGACTGAACGCTGCTATCAGATGGTGTCTGGGCTGTCTGGACTTGTATTGGTGACCCCGATCCCGACCCTGAGCTCGTACCCGGCATTCCTTGTAACATGCTGCCCGCTTCTGTATACCCGTTAAAATTAGCTAATGTGCACTGTAGAATATTCGCTGGCCGGGTCGCTGGCCGGCGCAGGCAAAGACAAATGCCGTACCACATACCGTATTTTCGTTGAATGTCCCTGAGAAGTTGCGACACCCGCCACTTTAGGATTATCATCTCGACTGGCGGAATGCCTTCAGCTCGTAGCCGCGCGTTTATTCTTTCCAGCATTTGTTCTTTCTCGTTCGCGGGGATAAGGATCCATCTTTTCCAGTCGGGATGCGCCTCTGCAAGCTGCCTGGACTCGTCTTTCGTTATGAACTAAATTTCTTAGTCAATCACACTCCCTACGACCGAAACGTTGACTTACGTAGAACCGGTCCCATTGTTCCTGGCTATGGTTCGCAGCTGTTCGGGCCTCCTGTACCGTCGCATTTATCCGAATACTCATCGTGGATAGACGTCTTGTGCAACGAGGACAATTGAAGGAAGCTACCCGGCTCTGGAACCACGGAAAGCAAGAGAAGCAGGAGATTTTAGGGCACCGCGGTCTACCCCCCGCTTCCGCCTAGCCTTGGCAGGTTTTTGTTTTTGGAGAGGCTGAGGTGAGGAACGGAGAGAGTGCTCGCAGGGCTCGGGCCAGAGAGACTCGGAATCGGCGGTGGCTGAAATGCTTGTGCGTCATGTTCGAATGTATGCTATTGGCAGGGAGCACTCCAGGTGAGAACGGCAATTTCAGTGTCTATTGTTTTTCTACTTTCTTATGCGAGACGTTGCTTCTCGTGTCATATCGCCCAGGTGGTGAACCCCCAGAAGACCATACCAGGTTAACTTCCGCTGTCGAATTTCATGCTGTACTCCCCAGTTGAACGTCCAGCACGGACATTCGGTAGTCTTCGGCAACACTACGTCCATTAGTTTGACGGATGACGGCGATTGCTTTTCCATTATTAGTGGCCACTCATCATGGAGACGCGCAGCCCAAATCCAATAGGGACCTTCTCTTTCGAGCAGCATACGCTAAGCCTTCGACCACGTAGGTAGAGATTCGCCTGACCAACATCAAGGCCGGTCATCCAGGAGGTGCAGCATCCTTGTCGGCGAGCACTCTAACCTGTCGCAACCGAGTGTGGAAAATTCGATACTATATGCGTATGCTCGCTACCTGGTCGATCAACCGTGTGCGCGGACCCGGGGCATGTTTGAACTGCCCAGCTTCCAAAACCCGGCCCTAACCGGCCCGAGCCTCAACGTGCAGCACGTTCCAGGAATGTCCTTGAGTAGAAGTTGGTGGGTTGATGGGACACCATAACGCTTTTGTTTTGCCTTCTTGTCTCATTTTCCTCGGGTTAGAACTCCAATATAAGTCTGAAACCTCACCCAGGGTGTACGTCTCCTTGCTTCATTTAGTACCACGTCCCGGTGTGGGTAGGCCCAGATTCCCTTTCAAAACTGATAGTAACAGACCATTCGCTCGCACATTCGAGGCCGTGCGCGTTTCGCTGTTCTCCCAACACCTTTTGCGCCACACCCTTGTGCGAAACCAACACAAGTAACGACAGGCCGCGCCTCGTGGTTGCGGTCCTTGACGCCACTTGTACTCCGCCTACGCCATGCGACGGCACTAGCTCAGATCTTAGCTCTGTGCCTGGGTACAACAAATGTCAGCATTGCAACCATAAGCAAGATGCGGTTGCACGGCGTAGAAAGCAATGCGCGATCGCCAAATTGAGAGGTGCCTCCTTATCCGGCATGCGACTGTATGTGTGCTCACTCCGAGTTGGAACCGCGCCGTTTTGCGCCTACCGACAGGATCCTGCGCTCCAAACATTTGTCCAACTATTGGACGAACGGTGAACCCAACGTGTTTTTCACCGCCCCGGCCCAGATGCGACCACTGGTCGCTTCTCCTGTTGAGTCACGCTATCGAGATCTGACTTGCTGACACTCATTCGCCCTCGTCATGATGCCTCACCGTGCGGAGTTCGAACTGCCCCCCACACTAGCATGACGCTGTGTACGGTGTTTAAGCTTGCTTGAACTTATCATGTTGCCAACAATACGTCTGCTTGGCTAATAAGAGCTGAGGCAGCTCCAGGCCTAGCCGACTTCCGAGAAAGACATGCCGTAAGCAAATCTCCTTGGGTCGCAAAGAATTGTTGGAGGTGGGGGGTTTTTTGGGGAGAAAGCAAGAGGAATCTTGAAATCATGGGGCGAATGCTTTTTTTCGGGGTGTTTGATTTTACGCGAATCGTTGTGGAGATGGCAGGACCAGGCCACGAGTTTGCTCTTATCATCTCTATTGATCGGCTGGATTTGCCATTCCGGAATAACCAGTGGCACACCAATGGTCTGTGCAACATTGAATAACTCTCAGCTTTTCTTAGACAGTTCTTTCCAGCACACAAAGTACGGTCTACCAGTGGCGTGACCATGACCGCTTCGCGGCTTGCATGCCGACGTTGAATATGCACGTCCGCCCCGCAGCGTTATGCCAGATATTGCCCGGGGAAAGCGAGCGACAGAACGTCTGGCTTTTTCTCAAGAACTCCCCCATCCCGGAGAAACAAGGACAGGGGCTTAAACGTTGCATGATTTCATGGCAAAGTAATTTTGGTGGGTATTTCGCATGCTTGCGTATAGTCATCGTCAGTTAAAAGGAGATCTTTGATCGTGGACATTGACATGGTACTTGGGAGAAATTACTAATCATAAATCGTATTTTCTAATTGAACATAGATTCTCCGCAAACTTTTCTTGCATTGGGCGATCTAGAGAGGAAGTACTATTCTCGCTATTTCATAATGCTCGACTGGCCAAGTGTCAAACGCTTTGAGGCCCACCAGGCATACTATGTAGCAGTCCTTTCTTTCCTAAGATGCTCTAGCAACGACTCAAGTTCACAACTTATAAGAGACGAAAGAAGCTGTTGTTACAGAGCTAACATCACAAACTACCTAGGACTTTCGCACTACGTTCCTGTTTCCAACACCTCAACGTCGGCATCGCGTTCCTTACGACTGCATATATGCTGAGCGTACTGGTTGCTCTCTGGGGTGAAAAACCACATGGGCAACCTGCTCAAAGGCGCTCTGTTCTTATCAGAGAGCCCTTGCCTAGGTTTTTTTGAGCATGCGCAACGTATGAAGAAGGTACCATGAAACGCAGCTTCCGCCGGGACTAGCTCTATTGCCTATGGATCAACTCCCGACTTTCTCTTTCTGTCACATTATTTGTCTTCGCAATTCGGTCGTGTTTACAATTTTGCCCGAATTTCAACCTGTTCGACACCAGCCACACTATAGTACCATCCCGGTCCTCGGAAAGTGCGTCCCGGATATATTGCAACAACTGCATGAGCCTCATTTCCGGGGAAACTCGACGAAGTTTCCCCTCTGCGGTGACACCTCCAAAAAGGCCACAAAATCTGCTCGTCGTCTCCCTTACGCGTACGAACTTTGAAACAGCGTGGTCTACCAGATCTAGCGCGGAGGACGTCGCCCCGTCTTGCGCCATCCCGAGATGGCAATTCGTAAGAAGCAGTATCTGCCTCTAGTGAACCAATTACGGGGATGCCTAGATTATTCGCCGATCTTGGCTACTATACGACCCCACAGCTAGAGCCGCTTCGACGCACGATTGCCAGATGCTAATATGAAGCGGAGTGCCTGGTGCCGCTTTGCTTTGGGTAAGTTGCGGATATGGTTATAACATCCAGCTATAAATCCGCTTAGAGGTGAAGACGTTTGCTACACGTACATTCACGAACAGTGAACACTCGGAGAAAAGCGCTATGAGGCTCCTTTCGCTCCTCTCCTTGGGTGCTGCAGTGGCAGCACTACCTGCAGCAGTTGACATTACCCCACGGGCTTCGATATCGAAAGCTGATGGACTCAAGTTCAACATTGATGGCGTGACTAAATGTAAGTTCCTGTCGGCCTGGGTATCTTCACATCACTCATACTTTCTCCAGATTACGCTGGTACCAACTCTTATTGGATTCCTTTCCTGACGAACGATAATGACGTTGATGTGATCATGGGCCACTTGGCTTCTTCGGGCCTGAAAATACTCCGCAGGTACGTACTAAAACTTGTATACCGAACTGTATGGTACCAGCTAGGCGCATCTTTTGTCCAGCTTTGTCTGGCAAATGCACGAACAGATGGATCATATACCGATTCATCCTTGCTGAATTTTGCTAACCATATGCAGTACGTATACATTTTCCAAGCAATAGGCTTAGCGACGACAGAATTGTTCTCTGATGACATGCACTGACACTGTGAAGTCTGGGGTTTCAACGACGTCAAGTCTGTTCCCGGTTCTGGCACGGTATACTTCCAATCCTTTTCCGGCTCAACAGCCAGGATCAACACCGGCACAAACGGACTTCAGCGCCTCGACGCCGTAGTCAAGTCTGCCGAGAAGCACGGCATCAAGCTCATCATCAACTTCGTAAACAACTGGACAGACTACGGCGGCATGGCAGCCTACTTCTCTGCCTGCGGCGTAAGCAGCAACGCGCAGTGGTACACTGCGAGTAGATGCCAGTCCATGTACCAAACGTACATCAAAGCCGTCATTTCGCGGTACCGCAACTCCAACGCCGTCTTCGCCTGGGAACTGGCAAACGAGCCACGCTGCAACGGTTGCCAAACTTCGGTCCTCACAAACTGGATTCGCAAAACGAGCGACTACATCCGCTCTCTTGACTCCGACCACATGATCACAACCGGCGATGAAGGCTTCGGCCTCGCAGGTGACGGCTCCTACCCCTACCAGTTCGGCGAAGGCATAGACTGGGCGGCCAACCTCGCGCTGCCCAACATTTCCTTTGGAACATTCCATCTGTATCCCGGTAGCTGGGGCGTCAACAATGATTTCGGCCACGGCTGGATCAGCGCACACGCCAAGATTTGCCAGCGGCTGAACAAGCCGTGCTTGTTCGAAGAGTATGGGGTTTCGGACGCCAGTCAGCATTGTGCGGTTGAGGGGCAGTGGCAGAAGACCAGTCGTGGACTGCGGGATGCGGGCATGGCCGGAGACTTGTTTTGGCAATTGGGAGATCGGGTGCCGAGTACGGGCCAGTTGACGCATAATGATGGGCATACCATCTATTATGGGTCCAGTGATTGGAAGTGCTTGGTTGATGAGCATGTCAAGGCTATTGGGTAGGGGAAGATGGGGGATCAGTGTAGGTTGTATATAGTTTGCGGGACTTGAATGTGTATACATTGCAATGTGTGGCTGCTGTCCTGGTGAATTCTGTGATTATATAGCGTAGTAACTCATGGTACTGGTATCTATGCTTAAGGTATCTGGGATAGTAGGCACGTTAGGCTATCTACACAACCGCGCTCCGGTCACGTATTTGGATAATGGTTGTTCCTGAAGTATGAGGAAAACGCTAGTATTGGTGGCGTGGGTTCTAGCGCGTATTACAGAGGCTTGGCGGGTGAATGTTCTCTCCTGGGGCCTCTGAGAGCGCGTGCTGGCCCTAAGAATCTATATACATAAAAAGACAACCAAATCTCCTTTCCAAGCAAATCTCCCTTCCAACAAATTCTCCCTTCCAACCAACTCTCCCTTCCAACAAAATAAACAAAAGCAAATCTAGTATCGCAGGGAGGCGGGCGGGAAAATCGAGCGATCTACGATAGTTTCTCCCGCGTAGCGAGGTAGGAGATGGATAGGTTGAGTGTAGAGGTGAAGCTTTGTCGCGGGGATTGCTCGCTAGTAGTATCCTCCAATAAGTTTGCTTCCCCTTTCACACTCGCTGTTGAGCAAACCTGCGCTAGTGTAGAACATCACATATACGGACATACTTGGCATGGTCATGTGACAAACTTGGTCCCTGACTTTGAATGGGTTTTACCTACCAACGAGACAGCACATCTCTCGTTTGAGCCAGTGGTTTTGGCGGCTAATCTAGCAGTGGATTTCTTGGTGGATTGGCGGGGAAGGAATCAACGAAACACTCGACTCCTGACTCCTGACTGCACTTCGGCGCTTGCTCCTTTCTTAGCCGCACCCGGCACGATGAAATTCGTTGGGTGGCTCGGAAGCGATTTCACCCCACAAACACCAACACTCGCCGCACTACCTCGCTGCGACACCTACCTGTTAAGCAATAGCCGTCATGCAGGAGGCTATGCTATCACCTCCATGTCGCTTAGACGAGGTTTTCAGACTGACACCAATTGTTTGTGCGTCGCTCGGTGCGCACGACAAACCATGGAAGGAGGCTCGGCCATCAACATGCGCATTGCACGCACAGCCATGCGCCTATTGACACGCGCAAGCAGTAGTGACTGATGTCTGGGGGTTGGTTATCAGTCCAGACGAGTCCGTAGTATTTGCCAAGAGAGGCACAGCAGGAGAGCCTGCAAGAAGTTGCAGTTGGGGGCCGTTTTGTACGCCACAAGCGGAGAGCCTGCAGTACCTAGGTAGTCCTCAGACAACTGAGCCTGCACGACGGGGCATCTGCAACACTCGTGGTTCTTTGGCATATTATAACATAGCCTTGCGATGGTGTTCTCCGTTCTCTTGTTTTCGCGCTAGCTTGTTTCCTACAGGTTGAGTTGTAAGTACTTGGTCGCATTGAGGCTTACCAGCACATCTGCAGCCCAGGGTCACACAGGACCACCTCAGCGGGGAGACTGCGCAGCCTTCCGCCGACACGAGCTGCAAGACACCACTGAGAAGAAGGGGCCGAAGTGCAGGCAGCAAAGAAGGGCGCGGTTTGCTGGGCAGAATGGCCGACCATCGGCCGCTTATTCACGATACTTCAGACCTTTCAGAGAGTTCGGACAATACGCCTGCATTACCGTCTCTAGGCTTCTCCAACAACTCCCATTCTCTCGGGCTCACCAGCCCATCGGCTTCGCGATCAAATTACGCACGTTTCCATAGTGATACGACCGCCATCGACCGAACCACACCGAGCACCGTACATGAAGAGGATGAGGAGGGCGATATCGCCGATAGTCTCCAGCGGGAGAGGGACAATGGATTAGGTATCGCAACGCCCGGCGTGACTGCGCAAAGTGCAAGGCGGGTCAGCATACAGACCATTCCCCGGAGATCCGTTGGTGCTGGGCCCAAGAGTCCGCCGACGAAGAGTCCAGGTGCTTTCTCGCCACCGGGATCAGCCGATCCGTTCTTTGGAGGTTTCCCGAAAAGTTCCGCCGAGTCGACACCTGATCTGAGACGGGAGAGGGCGAGCCCTGACGTTGGGAACTACGGGGACTTGAGGCATGGCATCTTGAAGAACGGTAAGCAAAGCAGCACGAGTGTGAATGAATACGAGACATACCTGCATTCGTCGGATACGGACAGACTGAGGGGCGCACCATCAATCAAGTCGGCCTACGAAAATGATTTTCGCCCTATACATGAGTGTCCGACGACGAAAGACTTTTACCACTCTCGTTTCACCTGGCTTAACCTGTCAGTCATCGTTATCTGCTTGTTCTCATGCGTATTCTCGGGCATCTTCCTAGGCCTGGCGATCCGCGCGCCTCATTATGGTCGACGGATCACCAGCCAGGGCCCTTTCACGCCGGCCGATGCCATCCTTCTCACAACTGTAATGGCTAAGCTCATTGAGCTGTCCTTCGTCACTGCATTCGTCGCGTTCCTCGGACAGGTGCTGAGTCGAAGAGCTTTCATGAAAGACCATGGTCGTGGCGTAACACTGTCGGAACTGAGCATGTGGAGATGGGTCGTGCAGCCTGGAACTCTAATTACGCATTGGGAGACCGCCAAGTATGCTGGTCTGTCCATTCTGGGCGTTCTGAGCTTGCTAAGTGCTGTGCTGGCGACATTGTACTCGTCCGCTGCCGCTGCTCTAGGTGAGTTCCTGCCAGTCCGCCCGTTGGTAAAAAAATGAGATGCGATAGGGGACCAAATACTAACGCTAAAGCAGTCCAACCTATGCTTAGAGATGGCAGCTGGGACGATGGTCTGGTGTTAGTAGGTCGAGTTAAGAGCGATTTTGCCAATATCAACTACCTCAAGTATCTCTGCCAAACGCCGATCCGGACTGACAAAGCGCACCAAGGCAGTACGTGTCTACAGATGGAACATGCCGGCCAAGGTTACCATAACTTCCAAAGGGTATGCAATGTTCATGTACAAATAGCATGTAAGACATGTACTAACTCCACATATCTTTATCTAGTATCTAGCAGATTGGGACTTATCGGCCAGAAACGGAAACGGTCCATCGGATCAGGAGCTCCGGCCCCCAGGCTTTGGACTTTTATACGAGAACACTACGGTCACTGCACAATGGACGGATATCATTAATACTACCGCGGTATCAAAAAAGTATGGGCGAGCAATCAACAACGTATCGCTAGCAATGCCACACTCCGGAGTATTTTCTGCTGCCCGCGATCAGAGGAATGGAATTCTGCAGCCCGAAGAGCTGAACTCGGAAGGGACATATTCGCTTCGTGCGTCAGTTCCGTCACCCGTTATGAACGTGCTGTGCGTCAATATGGACGAAGATGAACTGGCACCTATCGTGTATGATACTTGGAACGATGAATTAGTCGACATTAATACGTGGGGCAATGTTCCGGGCATCAGAGACAACGCGACTACAACCAACAGAACTGTGGTGGATGACATCTTCGGCTGGGATGTGAACGACACCACTACAGTCAACTATCCACCCGTCTTCGGCAGGTATCCCATGTCTTACAACACGATTTTGAACCACTCTAGTGCTGTTTGGGGAAGACCTGCGATCTACCTACTCGGGCAGGGAGGCCCCGCTGACGACGGCACCGATGCATCCGGCACATACACGCTGTGCAAGATTCACGTATCGATAACACCAGGATGCAGTACACGCCATAACGTCACTGGCTCTGGTGCGACTATGGAAGCGCTCTGTGGTGATCCTGACGATAAGATGGCATACATCAAGAGCGAGCCAGAGGCTCAATTGACCCAGCCCGTCGCCAATTGGCGAGATATCGGATTCGATTGGGCGAATAGTCTGTCGTTAGGCGTGGGCCTCATGGACGCGAACGCGAGCACTTCTAGGTTACTGACGCAGTTGATTTTGAAGCCGACGAATGCTGATCCGGACAATTTCCAAGTTGATCTAAGTCCTGCCTTACCTAGCTTGGGAGAGGCTCTGGCTGTTCTGTCTGGCTGTACGCTGCTTCTGAGCATGTTGGATACACCTTTCGTCATGTTCTGGGTGAGTATACATCTGAAGCTATGAGATCCTAGGTTAACGTTTATTCAGAACTATACGCATCCCATGCTCGACGAATATCAAACACAATACTTCAACGCATCGCTCAAAGCCCAACAATACGCATCTGGTGGTGAACCCGGTGCCTCGAAAGCCTGGCTCACCATATTAGCGCTCGTCTTCTTCATGAACATATTCGTCCTCATCTACTTCATCCTCCATCGCGGGCTCGTAACCGACTTCTCCGAACCACCCAACCTCTTCGCTCTAGCTGTCAACTCGCCTCCTTCACAACTCCTGGCTGGATCTTGCGGCGGCGGGCCAGAGGGCAAACAATATATGGTAAACTGGTTCGTAAATCACGAGGGTAGCCATCTGTACATGGAGCCGGGGGAGAAGACGCACTTGATGGACGGTCATGGATTTGCACATACCCATTCCCATGGACCAGTACAAGAAGGCGCACCACGAGAAGTACAACGCAGTGCCGGTTTCTTGACGTCCGTGGCCGGGGCTATCAAACGCGGCCTACGCATGAAGGAGCATCGCACACCTACCAAACTACGACCGGTGAGTGCAGTGGAGAGTCTACGACCGCCTGCGCCTGGCAGACCAGTGAGCATCGCGTCGGATTATGAGATGGAGGATGGACCTACGAGGACGCAACGACAATATAACAAGCTGGCGCATAGGAGGAGTATGCTATGAGTTTCTGCTTGGGCGGTAACCCCACTATTACATATAGCGTAATGTTTTACGGATGATTAATCGAGGGTTGTGTGCCCTGCTTCCTCTGCGTATCATGTCATGCTTGATCATCACTATACTCATTAGCATCTTCAGCGTACATCATGTCCTGCCAGTCATCCCAATCGGAGAGGGCTATCTGTCATGTGTAACCTCTCGTCTTCATTGTGCATGCTAATAACGAGCTTGTTGACTTCCAAGCGCCCTTTGAGGGATCCTCGCTGCTTTCAGCAAAGCTCCATGATTGCAACTATATCGAGCTGTCCTTGAACAGAAATTAGGGGTGGGTCGAGTACTATTCGTCTAGTTTTGTATTCAATATACGCCATGGTAACTGAAAACCACGCACCTAGCCCAGAGAAAGCACTGGAATATATACATTGGGTATTATAAGAACATCAATCAAGAAGACAGCAGACGAACGGTGAAAAGAGCACCAGATCCACCCCCATCAAAACCCGAATTTCCCCCCCAGCCAAAACCCACCAATCCACAACGCGCCCCAAACCGGCTGAAAAAAAGCTCTCAGCACCGCGGGCCCAGGACAGATTCCCGTCAAGCCCCAACCGATGCCGAAAGCAGCAGCGCCCATTATGAACTTGGCGTCCACATCCTTGAACGTCTTTGTCGGTAGGGAGAACTTATCGGCGAACGATGGGGCGCTGTTGAACCAGCCCTTTGTTTGGTTTTCGATGAGGTTGGGTAGGACGCCGAAGAGCATGACGAGGAGGAGTGACGGGTCCCAGTGTTGGATTGCGGGGAAGGAAAGGAAAGAGGTGACTTTGGCCGGGTGTGACATTTGCGAGACGTGCAGGCCGAGGGCGAAGAGGAGGCCTGAGAAGAATTGTGTCGCGATACGGGCAGCAGGGCGGGGGTCGGTCGGTGCTGGTTTGGCGTCGGTCGGTGTACTTGATGGACTCGTTTCGGCGGCTGTGGTTGCGTGGGAAGCGGTAAGTCGGGGGATGAGTTTCGGTATCGTGCGTGCGGCGAAGATGCTGAGCGTGGCGAGAACGACGAGAGATGTGGCTGTTTCTGCAGATGGGTATACGGGTGTATAGCATGCTACGTTGGCGGGGCAGACGGAAGTGGAGAGGGTTGGGCGGACGAGGTGATGTGTGATTATGGCTATTGGGAAGAAGGTGGCGACCGCCGTCGCAGAGCGGCCGCTCAGTCTCGAGAGACCGCATAGCATGTGTCCGGATGTGCACCCGTTCGATGTCTGATGTTTTCTCGTTAGTTCGTTGTTACTTTTGTAAATGTGGGTTCCTGGAAGTTTTTCAACTCACCTTCGTTCCCCATCCTACCAAAGCGCCGATCGCCACCGTCGCTGCCGCAGCTTTTGCTGTGATATGTACAGCAGGATAGCTGGTGATCAACTGCGGTGCTAGAGCTTTCAATGGACCATAACTGGCAGCCATGCCGGCAAAGAAGGCGAGCAACTCTTTTGAAGGCGCAGCAAAGAGTTGGCGTAAGAATCCGCTGGCTCCCAATATGTTGCCATTTTGATAAAGAAGGTTGCTAGTCGCTTGGTGTAGCAACACCGCGCCGATAGTCGTTTCGATAGGTGTGAACATGGTTGTCGCTTCCTCTCATCATCCACACTCCCTCCCTTTTATCTTTAAATAGGAAACGCCTTCACAAGATAATGACGAACAGATGATGGTGGAGAAGAAACGAATAAGAAGCCATACTACGATTGGCCTAAAAGCTGTTTGTAAACACCTCGTCCCAGACCCCGATCCCCCTAGAATGCTTTCCAGAATCCCCGAGATCTCCATCGCTAACCGCGCACCCGCCAATCGCAATCCACACATTTTCCCTAGTCGGCGACCTCATGGTGGCGTATTACTTATTGTTTGGAGAGAGCCACACGCCCACGCCCCCTCAAGCCGATTAGCGTAAGCCCTGAACGTGGTCCCTGCGTGGCAAGTGAGGGAGTGTGGGTCGTCGGCGAAGTTTAAAAAAGGAACTACATGTCGCTACAAGGGAAATTTTACGCGGATTCATGAAGTTTGCAACTGGGCAAGGCTGATGGCGTCGTTGGTGGTCGTTCTGTGCATCGTGACGAGCGGTTTCACGATGGGGGCTGGGGGGTCTTGTCGGACGATTCTTGCGTCGGTGGTTGCGGAAAGGAACATTAAGCGTCCCCGACTTTCTTTCCTAAGACGCCGACTTTCTTTCTCGCAGCGTCCAGCAGGAACTACGACCAGGGCTGGCACGTCCGAATTAATTGTCCAAAGGATACCTTTTTGACGTCGTCGTCGTCACTTATCGTCAAAAAAATCACATTGACTACCGGTACCACGACTGAAAGTTGCAGCAGTATGATCTCACAGCGTCTGCCTGTTTCCCAAAAAGGTGCCGGCAGACGACGGAAAAGCCATTGCGCAGTAGTGTCGCAGTATGTTTGCCAACTTTTCCTGTTGATAACTAAGTGCACTCAATATCCCCGTCTATACTCTCGGAATTGTGGGAGGTTCGATACACATTTCTCCATTCGTTGATTACTGCGTTGTGTTGAATCCCGACTATCCGGCTCGTCTTTTACATCGCAACCACCTCGCCGACCAGAATGCCGGGCTGTCGAATCGACGCAATGCTTTCCCGAGGCAAACGCGCATGCCAACATATACCGTGTAAGAAGAAGCAGAGCTCATGCATCGACGATGTATCGCAATCCTCCAAGTGCTGAGGACATTATTCCACTCGTTAGCACCACTGAGCCCTGTGGCCCTGTCGAGAGAGCCGACTCATGTACCTACCCATGCAACACTCTGCCTGAATCGCTGAAGTTCACATTGGATACTCCGTACGGAGTAAAACATCGCGCAACACAACGACGTCTCCAGTGGTTCTCGAAAACACAGAAAGCACACATATCATATGTGCACGTGGTGTATACAAAGGGTGTAGCCGATAAAGTTGGAAAAACGGTGTATACAGTGTATACGATTGATTGATTGATTGATTGATTTTAACGCCCTTTCGAAAACCTCCCGAAGGGTATAAGTAGGCGGGTAAAGCACAGGGCTTACAGCGTTGCAGCGCTGTCAGTGAATACCTAGTCTAGGGTTGCGTGTGATGGTCAGGTAGCAAACTTCCGCCGGTTGAAGTGAGCACTACAAAAAGCATGGCCGTGGGCCGCTGGTTACGTACAACAGTACAAATTAAGGAGCGAATGAACTATGCAAAAGACAAAAGGCAAAAGGTAGGGAACTGAGGGCAGTGTATACGACGGAAGCCTGTGATTAGTCTAATTAATTGAGAGAGAGAGGTTCACGTAACCTATCGTGCCTAACTATGTATTCCCCACAGTCCACTTTTCCTGGCCGCATACACAGTAGCTTCGTATCTTGGCATACAAGACCATCCTGTGCGAACGCTAAGCTATTCAGAGAAACAAAATGCGACGCCATCCCTACATGGCGTTTCTAACGCCTGCGCATTGCATGGCTAGCGCTTAGGAGTGGAGTGTCTCACCGCATACACAGTACAATTCCCACGTCGCCGACTTCCCCTGCCGACCTCTGTACGCCCTTTACGCTGGCTTAGCAACTTGGAGACCGTTGCGAGTGGTAGCTTTACGTTGGAGTATACGGACATGACTTATAGACGGTATGGTTGAGGAATATGGCTTTTAGGTGACACTCCTCGAAAGTTGCGGCTGGCTTGTTGGTGAAGTGAGCACCATGCACCAAAGCGGATGCATGACTTCCTCGCGGAAATAAAAGTGATGTATAAGGCCGTGGACACTAAATGGTAAAGCGGTCGGTTTCACGCCGTTTCAAGTTCCATATCCACCAGCCACGGCCCATTCCACGGCTTATACTGTAGCGTCATGATGCTGGCGTTGACCATCAACGTTTCTTTCCCAATCTCGACCGCGGTCTCACCGCCACGACTAATATCGACAGTAGCTGCTCGGTTTTCTCTCGCTATCTCTTCATCAACATGAACGGTGTCTATGGCTTCGATATGCTCTTCAATATTGATATCCAGCTCTCCGCTGTCGTTCCATCGCACCTTCTGCGCACCCCAGCCCTCATGAATATGGCCAAAACAGTGCAATCGCGGCTTGCAACGTCGTGCAGCTCGTAGTAAATGTTGACAACCGACTGCTTCGCCAGTACGTGTCGCGTCCAAAATCCCCATGGGCGGACCATGTGTCATCATGACGTCGATGTTGGGGAAGTCTGGTACGGGGTTCTCAGCGATGGGTACAGCATTGGGTGTGCATTGATGGGAGGCATTGTAGCGGTCCTGATTGCGAAAGTATGGGAATGCCTACAGGTCCGGGGTAGGAAGTTAGCGAATGTGTTACAATAACTGCGTTGCTTGGATGTTGCTTACCCAGTCGTAAAACTCCGGTTGGTAGGGAGACGCGTAGACCTTCGATTGGCAGTCAGAGAGGCGGCTGGGACCAACGGAGAAGACGCGCATACTCGCAGATTTGCGCCATTCTCCAACATGAACGTATGCGTTCCTTCCTCCAAATAAGTGACCCCAGCTCTCTTGGCTCGTTCACCCATCCACATCGCTCTTGCTTTCGCCGGCAGATCTTTGTCGTATCCGCGACCTCCGTGCATGAACCGTCCCTTCCTGGCATAGTACTCTTCATCCAGACTAATATCATGGTTGCCTGCAATTACAAGCTTCAGAGGCGCCTCGATGTCCTCCAACATGCCCAAAGTCCTCTCGTATTCCTCTAATTGGCCAATCATGGTCAAGTCCCCACAATGTAGGAGGACGTCCGCTTTGGGGAGCGGAGGACGGAAAGAGACATTGTCATCCGCGATATTTTGCGATGGTGAAGACGAGTGAGTATCGGAAAGGATGAGGAACCGGGTTTTGACGAGGGCGCGTAATGTCATGGTGGTTGTCGCGGACGTTTCGAGGACTAGGAAGCTTGCAGCTTGTGGTTTTGGCGCCTGAACTGAGGAGGGGGAGGGGTGCTGGAGGGGTCTGCAATGCAGCTACCTATCCCAACGCCTCGCAGGCAAATGCGCCGGAGATGCTTCCCTTCTCCATGCACAATGCATTCATCTGCATCTTGGATTTGCGCAAATACATCGGGCTTATTTCCGGAGTCCTGGAGTACGTTGCACCTCTGGACGGAGACCTACAGGAGTTGACATGCCGGACGTCCGGGGCGTAAATCTCGTGCTCGCTGACATCGACTCCCTCCCAGCTCCAGTTCATCAGCAGCAGGAACGATGAACCGGAGAAAGTGATTTTGTGGATCAGTGAAGTAACAGTTTCCAAGGAAGGTGATGATGATTAAGCGACTCGGCATCATTAGCCTTGAAGCGCTAAACCTTACCTGTTCGGCACATGTCGGACGAGTCTCACGCCATGCTTACGAGCTTGTGCAAGCGTAAAATCCCCTCCATCACAGCCACACCACACGTGCAGCGCAAGGACTTCCCTCCTACACGATCCACTCCATCTACCAGATCTTCGCCATCCTCCTAGCCTTGTGAGACTGGCGGTGCCGCCCGTCGGCTTGAGACAGTGGTACCACACCGGGTCCTCCACCTGCGAACTCATAGCCATCCACATCTCTTTACATAACCACAACGGTAGAACAGAGGAACAAGAGACCTCCATGGATGCACAGGCTCGACCCCGAGGAAAACAACTTCTGGGCACTGTAATGGCCAAGCTTGGGAAAGGTCATTGGGCATTGACAGCAACACCTCATCCATGCTCATCAGCATCTGCACATTCCTGATGCGAGTGTATCGCTAGAAAGACGTCAATACACAAAATCAAACCAATGTACTTTCAAGTGTCGCAGTGACAAGGAGCACCAGTATCGTGGTTTCGGCGTCACGGCATGTGTGGGCAACAAAGCTCTCGGCAGAGTGGATCACAGGGTCCCGGCCCCGGAGCCTCCCGGTGAGCTGTCAGTCGTTCGACATGTGTAATTCGCGAAAATTCCAAATGCTTACTGAATCCATAATAATTCTGTAAAGCACGCGGGGAGTGGAATACTTTGATGTCCGGTCCACTCGTGAACAAAGGAAGGAGGGGTCATATCTGTGGCTTGCGGTTTTTGGTTTACTGCACAGCTATTACAAGCATCTTACCTAGCTCGTACCAAGAAACCGGAACTGACAAACGCAAGTCACAGGAAAACATTACCAGCTTCTTTGCTGCAGGCTGTGCTGTTCCGAATCGCCGATTCACTCACCCTCGGTTCTATCTCATATTAAAGGGCCCACGGACGTCGATTGAGTCATCCACCATCAGCTCATCGAGCTTCTACTTCGTCAATACTTACACGAACATCTATCAAACATCCATCGAACATCTATCGAACATCCATCGCACATCGACTTCAAGCACGACTCGCCTATCCAACGTCGGATCGATCAAGTCTTTATGAGTTTCTCTGGCAGTCCAAAGGCAAACAAAGACGACTGTTCTCCTGCGTTGGAAACCATGCCATACACCACCTACCTCGACAATCCGTACTTTGCAGATGTCTACAGCCAAACACCCGACTACGCGCTGAACACCTTCTTCGACTCAGAATCTTTCTTTGAGCGACCCCTCACCTCTGTCGAAACGGCCTCCGGCATGCCCTCGAAACCGCAAGCCATGTTCAATCCAACTTTACCAGCAACCGGAATCTCAGCCTCAAGCAGCACACAGCCGTCATTGACGCAAGCCTTCAACCCCATGCCATTTGGACAACTCGAACAATACCCATTCGGCACCCTCGACCCCACACCAATCCAACCGATTGAATCGAACGGCTTCTCCCCCACGGCCGGAAGCACATCGCAAACTCCATCTCTCTGCGGCGAGACATCATTCCAAACAGTTTCACCCTCCCTCTCACCCCATGTGCTAAAGCGCGAATCGCCATCATCACCATACTCGGGCTCTGAATCCTTAACTCCAAAGCGACCGACCAGGAAGCGGGGTCGCCCGAGATTGGACCGCAGTAGCATTGACACGCAATTGGGAACCTCCCCATCGAGAATCACATCTACATCACAAAAATGCCCGCGGCCAAAGCGCCTTCCGCACAACCAGGTGGAACGAAAGTATCGCGAGGGTCTCAACTCCGAGCTGGAAAGGCTGCGAAGAGCGATTCCATTGCTGAGACAAACCGAGGAGGCTGGTGCAATGGGCCAGCAGAAACCGAGTAAGGCGATGGTCCTCTCTAGTGCGATTGAATACATCAGACAAATTGAGCAAGAGAGGGATGCACTGAGAGAGGAGAACGAGAAGCTCAGGTTGAATCAGATGGTGCAGAGATTATGAAATTGAGAAACAAGACGCAAGAGAGGGACACATTGAAAGAGAAGTACGAGATGCTCAGACCCAACCATCTGATGCAGAGACTGTGGAAGACCGGGAAGCAAGGAGCAAGAGGGGAATAGACTGAGATAGGAGAACGCGAGGCTCAGGCTAAATCAGCTGGTGCGGAAAAGGTTGAAGATTGAAAAACAAAAGATGGCTCGCTGGAACAGATTGCGATGGGTCTGCGAGTACAGGGCCGGCTTGCGTAAATTTTGGAGCTCTGGTTGGGAACTACGATCTTAAAGTCGACGAGAAATGTCACTCGAGGGTGGCAATAATTCGTGTCGCCATCAGCCTCACCAAAGAGTGCTGCGTCATGTCAACGCCGACACACGAATTATCGTCACCCCTGCTGACGTCGGATTCGGTGGTAAAAAGTCGCGATTTTTGTAATGACCGTTATGATACCTCAGCACCCGCTTGCTGCAACTAGCACAGTAATGATAGACTCTGGTTTTGGCCTTGATGTTTCTTACCAGCGTATCTGATTCATGAGCACGTCTCGCCCAATATTTCTGATGCTTTTTTGGGGTGTTTCGACTTTCGAATGAGTAATTCTGAATGTGTGGAATGGAACAATGTTGCTATCGCCATCGCTGGCATGTACAGTCCGAAATAAGTTATGCTCACTCTCTTGCTCACACGCACACACTCTCTTAATATACATTTACTATTAACTATCAAAACATGCCATCAGAATCCCAAAAAGTAACTTTATCCGCTTTAGACATGCATGCGTTGTGCGAATAAAAAAGAGTGAAACATGGAATTTTCCAAGGCTATGAAAGAATGGCACAGAAGTATATTACAGAATTTTTGTAGAACATGCAA
Source organism: Decorospora gaudefroyi (assembly GCA_010015605.1). Taxonomy (NCBI): domain Eukaryota; kingdom Fungi; phylum Ascomycota; class Dothideomycetes; order Pleosporales; family Pleosporaceae; genus Decorospora; species Decorospora gaudefroyi. The sequence continues at coordinate 37,844 of ML975360.1, forward strand.
CGCAACAGCATAGCAGTGTAAGATCTATTTTATATTATTACGATATCTATGTTTAAAACCATGTAAAGAGCAGCTACAAGTGTTGTTCCGCAATCCGTTACAAAGCATATGTACACAGGTAGGACGGGGTAAGTTATTAACCTATGCAACACAGCTACATAACAGTGTAGCTTTTTAATTCTAATTTATCACGACATCTACGTTTAGAACTATGTAAAGAGTAGCTACAAGTTTTGTTGCGCAACCCTTTTAACAGCATATGTACACAGGTAGGACGGGGGAAGTTATTAACCAAGGCAACACAGCTACATAAATAATAGTGTAGCTTTTTAATTCTAATTCATTACAATATCTACCTTCGCAACTCCTAAAGAGTAATTACAAGTTTCGTTGCGCAATCCTTTACAAAGCATATATACACAGGACAACGTACCGAAATCAACCACAAATCGAATGCGAAAAAAAATTCGTTTTTTGTTTTCCTTCCAGCAACCCCTCCCCCCCACTTCGTCGCTAGTAGCCCCGCTCGCCCGCAAACCCATGGTCTGTTTCTAAACTAGCAATCAGCGCTGCATATTTTAACAGGATATATATTTTTACATATTTGAGCGTTTTTTATCAATCACAGTAACTGCCCGGCTAGCTCAATCGGTAGAGCGTGAGACTCTTAGCTTTCACGTCCTCCAAGACACGATTGGTTATCTCAAGGTTGTGGGTTCGACCCCCACGTCGGGCTTGAGATTGTCTTTACTTCTTTTTGATCTTTTTCGTTCTTGCGTGGTTGATATCTTTTCTTTTACTTTGTGTGTGGTATGCTTTTTTTTTGGTTCTTGGTGGATAGATAGGTAGCGATTGCTGCTAGGTAATGTGGGCATGTAATGCAATTTTTTTTTTCTCGTTGTTTTGACTGCTCTATAGATGCTAGAGGGGTGAGTTTGTACGCTTTTACTTTTGCGATAGCGTGGAGGTGGTGGGTGTCGTTATGCTTCGAAGTTCGCAGCAGATGCCTTGCTACAGTATAGCATGCAATGTATCCTACGCATATGGAAGGCTCTATGACTTCACAAGGGATAATTTCACGGTCTGTGGGTTGATATTATTTGAGTAGGCTTACTTATATCTCTGGCACAACTTATAAGTTAGCGAATGGTAGATGACTTCATCATATATATAGTTCCAGAATCTATGTGAACTAGTCAAGTTAAGTTTTTGAACGAAACCAGCAAGAAATAGTGATACAGAGCTCGAAGAATGCAAAGGAGTCCCGCAGTAAATCGCCCTCGAAGAGATGTAAAAACCCGCGCGTACCAATACGGTGCATTACGAGGTACGAGTGTGGACTCCACTTTTAAATTTCTAAGCTTTCACAGTCTGGAATGGCTCAGCTTACGGTATTGGTATGCTTGCTGTTGGGTGTCAGAAGGAAGAACAAAACCCCAGCTATGGATCTAGTGGGCAGAGAGTTCTTACACCAACTCTCGCCGAGGTGGTCGCCTGTATGTACCCTAGGTAGGTAAGCACATGTCCCATCGTCTCTCCGGGCCGACTTCTCCGGTGTAGACAACGCTGATGGAGGTAAGGGTAAGTTGAGAACTTGAATAGAGTTGTGGTCCTTGGGGTCTGACCCTGAAATCAGCCTTGAGGGATGCAACACCTCGGAAGACTTGCATCTTGTGCTCCCAGCTCCGTCTTATCTTACCAACTCCAGAGGCGCCAACGTGGTGGTACGAAGCGAAATGGTGGCATATGCACATGAACCCTTCATCATGTAAAGGCAAACCTGCAGTTAGAGATGCAGGTACTCAGCCCGCCGTTGCCCCTATGAAGTTTAAACCTTCTATCCTTCGGCGCGTGGAGACATGCTTGCGCAATGCAGCCGTGCATAAAGCCAAGGACCCTGAGTGGAGGACCGCATATGTACGTGATACACACGAGCATACGAGTACCTAGCACTCAGGAGGCGGAGGGGGGGTGGGGGGGGAGGGTGGAGATGCATGATGGCGTTCTGTATTCAAACAAAAGCAAAGATGACTGCGTGCTTGGCTTGAATCACCTGCTATCAATGGCGCTGTACTATTGCGGCACAGCTCGGATGTCCTGCCCGGATCGGATCTAAGGATGTAAAGGAAAATACTCGGTTAATGTTGCTGAAGTACTCTAGCAGATTTCGAGGCGTGGAGTACCCAGCACAGGTAGGGCCTCAAGTGGCGTTGGGCTTGAAGGCTTGAAGCCACCCCGCTTTGTTGGTGTGCGTGCGTGCTTGAACTATTCTGGCTGTCGTGAAGGTTGCGACGCAGTGAGAGTTTATTGGCAAAATTCGTGGCTGCATGCTTGTATGACTCGGTGTAGCTATCTTTGAACATCTTTCGGGCGTAGCTGACAAAGGGGTAGCGCGATACTTGTGTTGGGTTGGTTTGATGTTTGCAACGAGATCTAGATGACTCTCTGAGACGGCCCATCTCCCTTCCATCGTGGAGTCGAGCACGAAGCCAAAGCGGAACGGGAGGTACGGTGCGTGATGGGTGACTGACAGCAAGGCGCGGGTGGGCGGATCTGACAGCGACGATCTCTGCGGCGTTGGTGCAATGACGAGCTTGTCCAATGGATGGCGGCCTGAGATCGAAGGTTGGTCGTTTGCCTGGAGGCTGGGGCTGTTGAGACATGTTGAGCTCGGCATTCACATGCACGTTTCCTACAAGCACCCGCGAGGACCGTTAACGCGCTTGCCGTGCTACCTTCTAAGACAGGGTTATATTTCTCACAAGAACGGTCGGGCGTCCTTGCGCTAGTGACGTTGTACTCGTGGTGGATGGCGATGACATGTTCGGGTGGACCGATGGTGGTGGACATCCGTCAGGACATCCGGATGGCGTACTAGTGAAAGAAGAAGACCCGCAAGGAGACTAACTGTAACGAGCCAAGCGTATCTTTGGAAAAGGCCTTGCAATTTTGCGATTGGCTATACCTCCGCAAAACAGAAAACCGAGACCGGGACCAAAAGGCCGTGTCGCTGGAACAATGTAACGTCATGTTTCCAATGGACACGTTGTTCACGCATCGTAGGGCTGCATAGCACTGTAGTGGCACGCGCGCATCTGCAAATAATACTGTACAGATCAAATCTTCCAAGAGCCAGGAACATGAAGGTTCCACAACGCTGAGGGATAATCAACACGCGCGCAAGCCAGGGCTCCATACGATAAACGTGGCGACCGAGCTGCGAACTAGTCCATTCTCCACACTTGACACAGACCCTTTCACTTGGAAGGACAGACCCGCTTTTCAGACCCATGAGCAATCCGTCACCGGTGTTAGGGACAAGGAAAATAAGAATCCACAAACAAATCTTCGCCAGCCCAAGCTACAGATGTTGAACCATGGTTGTACGGAAATAGTTTGTCCGCTCACATACCCCCAATCGTTGTAGTAGGATTGCCGAGGGAAGAGCAATAACCGAGGCGTCGAAATAATAGGTGCGTGATTCGTGCCTAGTAGTGCGATCAACACACCTCATGGTGTCTGAGAAGGATCGTCGTGATCATGGGTTTCCCGAAGCAACGTCGACGGGCCTCCTTCCCGACTGTGTGGTAGCGGGGAAAAACGAGTTCTGACCTGGGAAAACGTACGTCGCATTGCAGCCACGTCACCTGAGGTAGAAGGTTCACTAGAGCAAAGTTGTCCGCGCAAACGCATCCTCACCGGGCATACCCCATCGCAGAGAAAGAGAACAGCCGATTGAATAAAAAGTGGGACAACTGCCACCTCCAATGTCCGAAGCCCCTGCAAATTTCGCCGTATGCGACAGTCCGGAAAGTCCGAGCAAGAATATGGCAATCTTGCAAGATCGGGTTGCAAGAATATCTAACTAATAATAATGGTGCGAAGATGTCCTAGATCGTATTAGGATACGAGCATCGGTTGCCTTACCGTCATGTAAAGTTCGCTCGGTGAAGCTTTGGGATTACTTCCAGGTATTGCCAGGATGTCGAGCCGAAGCCGAACATCCCTCCAGAGTCCAGGGGATTTTGCAGAGCACTGCGAAGACCATGCAAATTTGTAGCTGGTGATTCGTGCTTGCGTGCTTTATGCAGTAATTTGTCCTTGTGTCGTTCGCTGGCTGTCGGTCCGTCCAGTGTCACTTGCATTGCATGATTGGCATGCAGGAGTCAGGGAGACCGTCGTCTTGGTGTCTCAATCGCATCTTGCTGGTCCAATCCCAACAAGATGGGTCTACATTCCTACCGACAACTTTCGCAGCGAGTGTGGTCCCCGAACCAACAAAGTCAGCGACGAATATGAACACATGTTCGCATTGATGGAGCGTATCTCCATCTTTAGAACCGGTAAGATAGCGTGGTATTCGCAAAGCGGACCTTTGCCTAGGTTGAACAGCGAGGAGCGTCGACTGTGGCATTCTAGACTTCTTGGACCACCACAGGGCACAGGCTGCTGCAACAGCTAGGAAGAGCCCTGTTAACAGAAATGTGACTCCAGCTTTGTGCATCTGTGTACCCTGCAGAGTGCGTTGCAAGGAATCCTTGGTGGCTGAAGCTTGCACTTGTGGAGATTTGATAAAGGGTGCCTTCGCATTGACCTCCACCGTGAAACCGTGCGGGTAACGGAACAATCCTGCAGTTGCGGGGACGCCACGAAACTAACCATGGGAACTAGTACCATTCGCAAGCCGAGGATGTTGACAGAGCAGCCATGAATCCACGTCTTGAGATTTTCTGGGTATCGAAGTAGTCGCCATATGCTACAAATGTTATCAGCGAGCCTCCAATTCCTCCTGCTCGTCTACATCGCGGTTCCAAGGCGTTGTTGGTTATACAAATGGTGAACAAAATCGAAATGCTAACTGAATGGTAAACTCAAATCGCCGAAAGAGATCAAGGCTTGGAGGGAAAATGCTCCGCGGCGGCTGCAAAGTCGTCGCTCGTAGCGAGTCAAAGTGTAAAGAAGTTGATATGCGCTTAACACAACGAAAAGAGTCGCATGTACTGTGCGTGTGTCAAAAAGGAAAGCCCAACTGTTGCAACCCATGTGTCGTAATCCGATCGTACTGCACCCCAAAACTCCATGAATGATTCTTTTAGACCTGCGTTGCACAAGTCACCGAGCGCTCAAAATCTTCCCATAACTCGAGTTGTGTTTTCGTGCGCTGGGCGTATACAGGCTTATATCGAAGCTGTCCAGCAACGTGCAAAATAGGCTTGCAGCTGCATGGAGAAGCAAGCTTTTTAATCTCTCGGCCTTCGGATTGTCTATGCCCCAGAGTAAAATTGCGGTAAACCAGTGGTATTGTACCCCATTGGTGGTGTGGCCTCCTCTTGTACCCGATCTAGATGCCCAGGTTCCGCATACCATTGCGCGCTCATGGACCGCCCAGAAGGAGGCATTGGGACTCCATGGTTCGACAACGCGTCGTACGAGGTCCACGTAGGTGGATAGTACGAATGATTGGGTACAATCGGCGCGGAAAGAGGGGCGGACGTTGACCCTCCAAGCGTGGTTGAATGCATGGTCGAAGGGTTTGTGTCTATCGTAGTTGGAAATGGATACGGAGAGGTTCTTCGGGAATAATCATGCTGGATGCCGAGTCCTTGCCCAGGATATTGCGGTGGAATACCTTCGATGTTCCCATAAGACATAGAGCGCGTTGGGGGCTGGAAAGGTGGTTGTTGACCCCAGTGGCCGTCCTGGGGACCGTAGGACATGGTCGAGCTCGCGCTCATTGCAGCTGGAGTATGCCCTCCAGAGACGTTTGATTCACTGCCGTATGCGGAGTTTACCGTCGAAGGTGAGTGTCGCCATGAAGGGCTTTCCGCTACGTTGGATGATGGGAGAAAATTGTTCGTTGGTGGCCATTGAGTTTCTATGGGGTGAGGGTAGGGGTAAGGCGGCTGTTGTACAGGTACTGCCTTTGTTAAAGCCTGAAAGCCCAAGGACGCATTAGACTTACGTCCACTTGATGTAGACACATGACGCGATTCGTTTTCCGACTCTCCCTGATAACCATAACCTGAGGAAGGCACCGTAGATGTTGGCGCAGAGAATGGCGTGCGGAACTCACCCATCGTTTCGCCAGATGACGGGAGAGGATGACGCGGCGAAGTAGCTACTGGTGTGGCCGGTTGCACCGAATTCCCAGACTTGGACGAAGTAGCCTGAGGATGCGGCATGTCGGGGTTGTGTTCAACTGGGTAAAAGTTGCATTCCTTCTTCAACCGAATGCAATTCGAGCAACGGCCTTGAGGATCGTCGGGTGCCGACAAACATCGTATTTTCCTCCGTCTACAGTGGCCTGAGAGGCGCAAGTCAGTTATCAAGCTGAGATTCATCAGTAACACGAGTATGCTCACTCACCACACGCGACCGAGGTTCGATGATATCCTAGCTTGTTCCGAGGTTTGTTACTTGTTGGCGACAACTCTCCAGAAGTCGCTAGTGCTAGCTGACGCATGTGTGGTGTTGACGTGGATTTGCGAAGCTCTCCCGGGACTTTGGTCTTGGAAGAGCGCCGTTTCTTGCTCGAGTGATGATCGGGTTGGGTAGAAGGTTCCCGACCAGTAAAGGCAGCCTGTAGGGACTCGAGTCGATCTGTGGGACTTGGTGTAGAGCTGGTATCAACGACATGGGCACCAGCGAACCCAGTGTTATGGTCCGGAGGGTTGAAGGACATTGCGTTACGAACGGGCTGCAAAAGCAACGAGTGTTCCAATCTGGATGCCGTCTTCTTCGCACGGCGTTCCGTACCCACAGCCATGTGAAGCGTAATGTTGTCGCAAAACCCGATTATCAACGCACGGGGCCTGGTAGTGCATTGAAAGACCTGGGGATATGAGCATCAATGTTTAAAGTTCGGCAGAGCCCCACCCAATACCGTTACATGAACAAAGCCAGACAGCGTACGTACCTAGATCGTCGGGCAGGGCGACTTCTCAAACAATGGAGCCGGCACTATGAGATCGGGACTGCGAACGGGAGCAGTTGGCGCGAATGTTGCGGATCAACCGTGCCATGAATTCCCGATCCTATCAACGAGTCGTACTGGTAGAGACACACTGAGAGGCGGGCTAGGAGAAGGTAATGGTCCAGGACCAGCGAAGACAATCAAGTAGTAAAAGCGAAGGTGAAGCAGTCGCGCACCGACCAGGACAGCTAATACCAGCTAGTCGCTCCCATGGCCATACGTTAGCGGGGGCGCATTGCAATCAGCAAAGGCAACAGGCGCCAAAAGCAAAGCCTGCACACGAAAAGAAGTAGGAACTGAATATAGAAATTTAGACCACGCTGTTTGGTTGAATGAGTGGATGATTAAAAAGTGGCGAGGCATTTCCGCGCTACTACGCAACAGGATTGCGTTAGGGCGCTTTTTGGCACCAAAGGATTGCACAGGGTTCATCAATGCTCCTTCCTCACAGGCACAAGATCATCTTCTAGAGGCCAGGTCGCTGGTGGGCCCGCTTGGGCCAAGTGATGTGCGGGATGGGTGTGAAGGCCAACGAGTCCGAGCGTCATCACTTGGTGGCTCGGACCCTTCGCACTGTCGCTGTTTGGGATCCTTTGCCTGTCATGTCGCGACGGTGTGCAGCGATGACAGCCAGCGGTAGCCGCCTAGCGTCAGCGGCGGCGCGGTCCACTAGCGATGCTGAAGCTTAGAGCTCTTGTCAAGCCACCGTATTGGATGCCCGTGATTGGTGAAGAAAGCCATATGTGTACCTGTGGTCCAGAGCTTTGGTGTGTAGGTAAGGGGCCCATGGCGACGATGCAGGAGACGAGATACCTACAGGAGGTTAATTTAGAATGGCTCTGTGCGTATGAACGTCCCTGTGGTGCCGGGGTCGGTGGTATTCAGCAGCATCCGGAACTAAGATGACGAGGAGCGCCGAGGGCGTTGATGGAGACAGGGCCGAAGTGCCTGAGAGCTGGAGCCAGAAAGCTGACGCACACTGGAGACCGGTAGGGTTTGGTTTGCGCAAATAAGAGCCTCGTTGCAAAGGTCGTGACGTGACATGCTCGGTAGCGAATTCTAGCTGCGATGATCCCACAAGGCTCGCGGTCGCTGAAGAGGTCTCGAAGTGTGACACAGGGATAAGGCCGCCGTGAACTGCTGGCGCCGCCATGGTATCCTGATCCTGCGACAAGCTGGCTGCAAAAGTGCGTCCTGCTCCACTATGTTCATTTCGCTAGCAAGGGCCTGGAAAAGCCTCGAGCAATCTCCACGCGCGTCATGGTGATTGGGGATAAAATCAGCGTCCGCCGTTGTTGTTACACAAAGGCCGTCAACGGTGTATGTCACTGGCCAGCTTCGATTGTAGTACGTGATGGTCGTCGGTTAATGCGCGAGAGGCCTGACCCAGTGCTGTGGCTATGGTCGCTTGCATGACTTGCACTCCAATAGTCCGGACATCAGTCCAGGACCGGCCACACGTGGGAGTCGCGATCTCAATCTGATGCAACATAGTTCTCTTTCGCGGCCTGCTAGTTCGCCTCGACTTCTTTGTTGTCAACGCCCGGGGCATGCGCTGCCACCCAGCGCTCATGGCATCACCGTCGCGGTAACTGCTCCCCGACGACACTTGCGCGCGACTCCCCCACCAGAGCGCCGAGGCGCCAGGGTGTTGTGAGTATTCATTTTCCCATGCGCATGGAGCGTCCACACGCAAGTGAGTACCTAGCAGGACCGCTATAACGATCCCACGTTCGTCATTTTTTCTTCTTCCTTGCGTCCGTTTGCAATCGTCTTTCACGTCACTACGGTAGTTACAGAGGGTCAGCATCGCTCGTGCCGGTGCCCGACAGGCTATGTTAGCTCTGCCCACGCGGCGACGACATTGGCTGCTCGATGCCATTTGGGACCAGGTCATCGGTAATAATCCAGAGTCCGACTTCCAGTTGTCAGGCACGAGCTTGCATAGCTGCGATGTCTGGCAACTAGTCAGCCACGCATTCTGGCTAAATAGTAGTGTATCTAAAACATACCGTGCGGTCTTCAACCGATCGATCCGGCGGCGCCCCGGCAGCCCTGGAGTCGGGGATAAATGGTGATCAGTTGTTGGGTTGGTGGTTGCGCCGCCGTGCAGCCAGAGCCAGGCCAGAGGCGAGAGGCGCTTCATCCGCCCGCCGACGCTGCGAGGGTGCGAGGCTGCTCCTTCCCATCACCGGCCTTGGCTCGCTTAGTCGCAGTTTCCTAGTTTCCCCCAGAGCAGGAGCGCAACCGACTTGCGCCTGCCTGCCTGTGGCCTGTTGTGGAGAAAAAGATAGCAGGAGCGACCACCGGCCCCCGCGACATCGGCACGTACGACTTGATTGGAGGGCCGCCACACTCGCGCCGACGGGCACCGACTACTGTTACACTCCACGATAAAAAACGGTACATCCTTAGCATCCAGCTAGCAGAGACATCAGCTTCACGCCCTCCAGCTATCCCACGACATGTGGACGGTACACCCCTATCTTGCTCAAAGATAGGCTGCCTACTCGACGCAACAGGAAGCCCCCACGCTGGACCAACTCGTCATCATCAATCTTTGCGGTGCCATGTCATGTCACTCGCTGCTGGCCGCGCAAAGGGTCGCCGCACGATGCTCAATAATAGTCGGTGCGGGTGTACAGTACCTACGCCTGCCTGCATGACATACCCACGGACGACCGATCTCAGCTAGTCGGTTTGCCTGCATCCGACGCCCACGAGGCAGGCAGGGTACCTTTACCACCACCAACACAGTACAGTGTCATCCTGTGACAGGCAACAACCAGGGTCTACTATACAAGGAAACTCCAACGGCATCTTCTGTTCTACCGCTACTGTCCCGCGGGTAAAAGACTTACTCAAGTTTCGAAGAATTTGATTGGATGCGCGGGAGGAAGGAACATCGATATGAACAACCCAAGGTAAATAAGTCCTGAAGGAGAGACCCCAGCCACTCTACCAGAACATGAGCTCGCAACCATCACAATGTTGGGCCACATGGCAAATCTGCGGGAGGCAATTTAAGGCTCATCAACATCCAACACCAGGCCCGGTTCGGCATCCGTTCGAATACGATCGATGTCTGTGAGTAGACGCTCAACATGTTTGTTTACTAAGAATGAAAGATTAGATGAGCACACCTGTCGCATGACGGATGTCAGACACTACCAACATAAGCAAAAAATCTTTACTGGTTGGCATTCGTATTGTTGCTCGCATTACCTTCTTCATCCACTTTCAGCATCCTTTTGCTATGTCCATGGATCCAATGAGGCTAATTTCAACACATGTCCCTGCACATCTTTATCGTTCGATGACCTACGCGCGCATGTGGGGCTTTTTCTTTTTCATGCCCAAACTTAGTAGTGGTCGTGCGAGCCTCCGGCCACGATCTATGCCCCCACACCACTACGAGAGCTCACATGGCAGCTTTTGCTTTGAAAAAAAGAGAGGTATCAAAAATGGAGACGTTGACCAGGGTCCCACATTACTAGGAGAGCTCGCATCTTTGACAAGAGATGTATCAAATATGGAGACGTTAGCCATAGTCCCACATAGAAGCGTCACTCCATTATTGTGGACTTCTCGGCATTTATTTAGCAACAACACCATCAAATCTAGTCGGCCTTATCACAACCTTCAAGCTCGCATAGGTACCGAGCTTTTGGGGGAGATCACCACCGGTCTACTCGACTAGCGTCCGTCCAGCGTCGTCCCAAGAAAACCCTGGTCAAAAGATCTGCACACAAACAACTACCGTACCTAGGAGCTAGCATGACACGTTGCGAGCCGGCCGACGCCGTTGCCAGCTACCTAGGGGGTACCAAAAAATTGGGCTCCTGTGAATGATTGCGCCTCCTATATCTCCTAGCAGCTAGTGCACCACTTTCATCACCGGAGGGTACTAGGTACTCGGGCCCAAGGCTGCTTAACGCAAAATTTCCGCGTAACTACAGCTTTCTCCGACAAAAAACCAGGCATACTATTTCAAACAAACGATATATACACTTCTCTCCATACATGCTTACGTAGCATCTCCGCACCCCTCCTATCTGTTACTAAAAAATTCCACATCTATATACCTCAAAACCTACCAACACGCACACACATCCAATACCCAAGTCATCAAAAAAAACTTGCCACCTACCCCAGAACCCGTGACATGCACCACTCCCTAAATCCTTAGCCTACCACGCGCAACAACACCACGTGCACGATCTACCACACTAAACCCACAACGAGAGAAGTACCGCTCGTCCCATCCCATGGTACACTACACCGTACCACACCTGCCCCGACCCTAGCCTTAACCCCGTAGCCAAGCTATGACGCAAGACCTACCTACTTTTTCTACCTCTACCTCGGAAGTCGGTAGCGAACTACGTTAGTTTCGAACCAGAACCAAGAATCAATCATGGTGATTAGACAAATGCCGCTCTCCGCGGATTGCGTGTGACGAAAGGGAAGAAGTGTAGTAGTGTGCGGTATGAATGATGGATAGGATTTGTATTGTTCAGCTTAGTAAATGTTGCTTGTTTAAATTCTATAGAAGAGAAAGAAGGAAAGAAAAGAAAAGAAAAGAAAAGACGGACTGCCTTTTTGAGGTATGTAGTATATGCAGCCAAAGACAAAGAAAGAAAAAGAGAAAGAAGAAAAAATAAAATGGCTGTGAAGCTATACATATCGCTGTCTATAAGCCGCCCCTGCCCTTGCCTAGTGATGCTCCTTAAAAAAAAACCGACCTCCTATGACCACAGAACATTTTTAAATGCTTTCCCAGGGGTATCAAATATTAGATATAAACATGCTCGTTTGCAAACCCGTTGAACCAACCATCACACCAAAAAAAAATCCTTTCAGTGATCGCCCAACGTCGGTTTCCCTCCTTTGAGAAAGATTCGCTTCGTTGCACCAACTTTGCCCAAGTCACCAAAATCGCTTTTCCGGCCAGCAGCTGCTGGACGCGTACTGGTGCGACTGTCGGGGCGACTCTCGCTTCTTTCGTCCCGCTCGTCTCGTGGAAAGGGCGTTTGGTTCGCGGTAATGACGTTGCCGCTTACGGTGCGTGCTTGCTTCATCATACCCTCGATCCATTCCAGTTTCTCGCCGCTGAGATCCAGTTTCTTTGCTTTGGGGCCCGCGAGTCCGACTTCGTTGCCTTGCCATGAGTTGCGCGACGAGGTGGTCGACGGCATGGATGGCTCTTCAGCGATGCCGGGTGTTGTAGATGTGAAACTCGGCATGGGTGGCGGCGCTTCATCGCTCGAGATGCCTAGGCCCGAGGACTTGATGGGTGTCGTGGCAGGGCTGGCTAGAGAATGGCCTCCACTGAGGCGTCTGTCCCGCTTGCTCATTCCACTTTCGGGTCGGATAGGTGAGCTATCTGGGTTCTTGACTTCCAGGCCTAGGATCTCGAATTTGCCTTCACTTGCTGTCCTGCGTCCGTGGTGCTCGGCGTATTGCCGAAGATACTCTCCCAGGTCAGACCAGCCCCCACCGACACGCACCATGACACGCTCACCGTTTTCTCCAACGCGGCGGATGAAGAGCTTGATCGGCTGCTCTTTGCCAGGCTGGGTGAGGTGGTACAGCTTGATATCATTGTCGCCTCTTTGCGCTGCTGCAGACTTTCGTCCTGAGGCCGCATTGTTAGAGTCGAATTCGCTCTTTGCGGGCGAGAGAGTAAGCTCAGGGGACTTCAGACCACTCGCAGAGCGAGCAGCCCGAAGATATCCTCTGCTGCCTTTTGTGGCAATACCACGTATTGGTTTGACTTCGGGAGCGTCTGGACCTGGTCCGGATGTGAGTCTAATATGGGCTGGTATGGTCGTCAAAATATCGGAGATCTTTCGCTCAAGCTCCTCGGCGCTGCTGGTTGGTTTCTGCGTAAATCGTGTTGGTGGCCACGGGGCGCTTGCAGTGTCATCAGTGACGGCGCTCTTGCCTGTTCGCCGTTTTGCCATCGCAGCATTCAGCTCTGGACGTGGAGCTCTCATTGCGCGGTTGGTCACGTTGCGTACGGACGGCGACTCTTCAATGATACTGTGTGGACTTGAGTCTGGTGACATATCCGTTGACAATGAGCCAAGGCTACCTCTCCATGAACGAGGCGTGTGCGGCGGCTCTACAGTACCATCTTGCCCATCGTTAGTGGTGATGGTTGGGGGGTCGAAGAGTGCAAGCGGTCTCGGGCGATTTGGCAAATCATCTATCAACCCGGTATCTACTGTAGCTTGAGCTTGGTCTTGAAGGAGCGGTTCGGACGTATCCTGGGCAACGACGTATCCGCCGCTATCTTCCAGCTCGTTGTGCACGATGGTGTCGCCCTCATCAAATTCCGACTCATCATCAGTACGCGAACCGCCCGACTCGAAACTCAACTCTTCTGGAAGCACGCGCGTTACCGGACTTTTGTTATCACCAGACGCATTGATAGGCTCTGGGGGCAAGGCAATGACTCGCAAGGGTTCCACCTTGGGAGTATCGGTTTGCGATGAACCAGGAGCCCGTGTAGGCACAAGCGTAGTAGATGGTTTCGAGCTGTTCGCATGTGCATTAACGACGTGGTCGTCCGTAGGCATGTCGCCTTTGGCATCATTAGGATGCTCGTAATTGGTCAACTTGACAGGATTTCCAGCGCCAATTGCCGAACCAGCTTTTGGCGACGTTGCCTCAACCGCGGAATCAGTGGATTCGATTCGCGGATTCGACGCATCTGATCTGAAGGCAGTAGCAGACGGCAATTCCGTGCGAGCAGGACCTATTGACTCGCCAGCGACCGGCGTGGGTAATGCTATTTCTGCATTCGCTGTGTCTGCGTGCCCACGAATGACAGAGTTGAAGGCGACATGGGCGGAATGGGATGTCGGCATGTCGACGTCGCCCTTGCGTCCGGCATGATAGCCTTCTGCTCTCCTTTGAACGTCGAGGTCAATGACTCTCTTCCTCGACTCATGCGTCCAGCGTCCGTAGTCTGCCTCGGTACTCTCGAAAGTGTCTATCCAATAGTCTGGCAAGCAGTCTTCCCGACCTTCGAGTGTGTCCAGCATCCTGTCCAGACGCCTGCCCAGATCGCTAACTTTGTCGCGAAGCACGCCGGATATGGTATCCACGGCCTCCCTCCACTGTTCGAAAGCAAGATCAGACGTGTCCGCTGGTGGCTCGATGGCGTCCCAGCCCAGGCGCATGGCCTTCTGCGCGGTGTCCAGATCGGCCATGTAGCGCGGGGCTTCGCGGAGGATGGAGACGCGGGCGGTCCAGGTACTGAGGCGGTCTTTGAGCTGGGCGTGATGAGGCAGGGCCGAGAGGAGGGTCTGGGTGATGAGGAAAGAGAAGTCGTCCATGATCTTGTAGTCCTGGCGGTTGGCGTTGGCTCCGTAGCCAGCCGAAGACGGCCGCGACCTGCTCCCGGGGTGCATATCCAGCACGTGTTCCTTGAGCTCCTCGACATCCAGCTTCAGCATCGCGTCCTCAATGTCGTCCAGGCGAGCATCATGTCGCTCCACCTCGACGGACAGCAGTGAGCCCCAGTATTCGAGCGGCGGCAGGTCGTCGACAAGGTCCGAATCGGCGACGTGTTCCCTAATGCGCAGCTCGATGCTTCTCCGCCGCTGCTCCCTGTATTCCGCGCTCGGCTGCTCGAAGCTGCCCGTCCATGTCCACTGCTCAATCTCGGCGCACCACGTCTTGAGCCTCTGTGCTGCCTTGGCCACGCGCGCGCCCAGATCTCGCTCCGCGGCGGTCAGGGTGTCGATGCAGGCGAAGATGTTGTATTCGTCGCGTGTGGTGTCGAATGGCATCGGCTTCTGGGTGAAAGCGCGCAGAGTGGTCTCGGGCGACAGGTCGCGCAGGCGGCTCTCCTCGGAGCTGCCGTATGCTCGTCCTCTTCGGCCTCCTGGCGACATTGCTGGCGAGGGCGCTCGTCGCGGCGTCAGGGGCGGTATGAAGCGCATGGGAGAGGAGAAGGCGGCCATGACGTGGGTTGCAGGCCGGGGGAAAGAGCGATTGCGCGGACATGTAGTAGAACGGAAGGCACAAAGGAGGACGTCTCAGGTGGAGGAAGGCACGAGTGGCTGTGCTTGCTGTTGCTGTTGCTGTCGCTGTTGCTGTCCTTGGTGGTTAGTATCCTTTGTTGCGCCCTTGTGGAGCGTTTGCGCTGCCGGCAGCTGCAGTGTGTGTTTACTTTCTGACGCAGCTTTCGCCCAACATGGAACCTCTGCTGCCCTCTGCTGCCCGTGCATCTTGCCTGCATGTACCTGGCCTGTGGGCATCACCCGCAGGCTAGCCCGGAACGCGTTAGGTCGTAGTTCGCGCCCCAGCTTTCCTGTCTCAGCTCCTCTGCCTCTCCTCTACCTCTTGACTATCGCGCGTCGTCACGTTTTTGATGGCACCTTGCTGGACTGCAACATTATATAACAAGCTCCGTCCATCCCCCATTGCCTCATCACCTTCGTACCCTGCCAAGAACATGTCCGAAAACGCGAACCACTGCACCCCGCACTCAATCTTGGAACTCCCCTCATGCCTCGCACATCCCGCAGCTCACCATGCCAACTACTGCATCATTAAGTCACCACCTGCACCGAGTGCTCCATACTCGGGCAGAGTTCGGATCAACATGCTAAGCCTGCGCCCTCTAGGGCATGGCCAGCACCGTCTTTACGCGGCTTGACGAGCTGTTATCTGGTAGTCGAGCTAACGTGCATCATGTACCTCTTTCAGAAGGTACCCCTCTCACCTATATCGTCATGTCTTACCGCCAAGCCCTTTAACCCTCCGCTCCGCATCTCCATGCTTATGACCTTCCGGACTGCGTTAGCGGTTTGCCTGTATACCTTGCCCTTGACACATTGTTTGGCTGCTACAGTAACCGGCATGCTTAGAATACGAACGCATACAAGAGCAAAGAGGCGGCTAATTCAGTTACCCTCGGTCGCAGGTAGCTAGTTCAAGTGGAGGATGACTGACGTTGTTATCCCCATATCTGTCTGATGCCGGGAAGTATTTAAACAACCGTGTACCCGTCAGATTCTTTGGTACCCTTCTGCTCTGTAGGGCGTGAATTTGTCAACAAACATGAAGGTGACACTGCTACTCGTAGCTGCAATTGGCGCTCAGGCTTGCCAGCGCGAACGTGCTTTCCAGCACCACCCTCACAAACATGTCAAGCGGCAGAGCATATTCCCTCCAGCACTGACTCCTGACGAGGAGATTCTGATCAACTCTTTTGATTCCACGTCAATATCCGAGTGGTCCTACTACTACAGTATGTCCTCGTCAGCTTGACTCGAGACGAATACTAATACGTCAAAGCACACGGAGATCATGTCGCCGGAAGGAATGAAACCATGGCTCAATGGACTGCCGATAAGTGGTCGGAATATGGCTTCACGTCAAGACTCGACGAATACTGTAAGCCCATGCACTCCCTTCTCTCATGCACCGTACCATGAAGCTTTATCCTCATATACCCATGCACTAACATCGCCTAGACGTCTTTTTGAATTACCCAGTTTCCAATTCCCTTGTTCTCAACTACGCCAATGGCAGCACATATACTCCCAGTCTTCAAGAAGACGTCCTTGAAGAAGACCCAACTACCAGCTACCCCAACAGAATCCCTACTTTCCACGGCTATTCCTTCACCGGCAACGCCTCTGCAGAGTACATCTACGTCGGAATAGGCCAAAAGGTGGATTTCGACCGCTTGAAGGCATTGGGTGTTGAGCTCGAAGGCAAGATTGCCTTGGCAAAGTACGGTGGGGCCTTCCGTGGTCTGAAAGTAAAAAATGCCCAGGACAACGGGATGATCGGCACTGTCATCTTTACTGATCCAGGCGACGACGGTAACATGACTGAAGCCAAAGGAGTTGCGGCCTACCCCGATGGCCCTGCTAGAAACCCTAGTACTGTCCAGAGAGGCAGCGTTGAATTCCTGAGCACATACCCTGGTGATCCGACCACTCCCGGCTACGTTTCCAAGGAAGGCTCACCACGCGCCGATCCCAGCTACGTTACCCCGCAAATCCCCTCATTGCCCATCTCGTGGATCGAGGCACAGCCCCTTCTTCAAGCTCTCAATGGCTTCGGGACCAATGGTACCGAAGTCAACAGGACCAATTGGGTGGGCGCCATTCCAGGTGTCGACTACTTCACCGGAGAGGGATCTGGTGCTACACTGTCCATGAGTAATGTCATGGAGGATGCATATGCCACTATCTGGGATACTGTTGGTGTAATCAATGGCACGAATGAAGACGAAGTAGTGATAGTTGGTAATCACCGAGATGCATGGATCATAGGAGGAGCCGCTGACCCCAATTCCGGGTCGGCCGTGCTCATCGAGCTAGCCAAAGCATTCAGCGCTCTCGCAGAAACAGGCTGGAAACCCAAGCGCACCATCATCCTCTGCAGCTGGGACGCCGAAGAATACGGTCTGGTAGGAAGGTAAATCTCCCTCCCATCCCACCCCCAACCTTGCACAAACCCGCTGACATCTCCCTAGCACAGAGTGGATGGAGGAATACATCCCCTGGCTCAAGAATGCCGCAGTATCCTACCTAAACATCGACGTCGCAGTTAGTGGGCCCATTCCCGACGTGTCCTCAACACCGGACTTGCACGCCATCGCCACAAGTATCATGAAGAAAATCGTATATCCGTACCGCGGCGCCACCAACCTCACCATGTACGACGTGTGGACCCACGAAGGCGGAGAAGTAGGTGTGCTAGGCAGCGGCAGCGACTATACGGCCTTTTTGCACCGGGGCATCGCAGCCATCGACATGGGAGCCGGCGGCGGGCCAAACGATCCCGTATATCCATACCATTCCAACTACGACTCGTACCACTGGATGACGGAGTTTGGCGACCCAGGTTTCGTTACCCACAAAGCCATCGGACAGTATCTGACCTTGTTGCTGTACCATATGGTTTCCGACGATGTTCTTCCTCTTGAGCCCGCCGACTACGTTGAGGAACTCGGCATCTATTTCGAGGCGCTAGAAGAAGAGATTGCAGCGAGTAATTACTCCATCGACCTGTCCGAACTCACGGCCGCTATTTCCACCTTCGAGACCTATGCACAGCAATTCGTGGACCTCCGCGCCCAGGCCGTTGAGGCAGGCGACTCTGACCTTATCACGGTGCAGAACCACAAGGCCCGCGATTTCTCACGTGGTTTCACGTCCCAAGGTGGCCTTCCTACTCGTGAATTCTACCAACATCTTATTTTTGCGCCTGGGCGCGATACGGGCTATGCGCCCGTTACGTACCCAGCCATCACTGAGAGTATCACTTTCGATGCTGATCCGCAGCTGGCGCAGGAGTGGGTGGGCAAGACGAGCCAGGCCATTCTCGTGGCGGCTAATATCTTGAAGACGTAGGTTTTTCGTTTTGGTGTGGCCTGGTTTTGCATCGCGGGAACGTGGATGCGATGGGAATATGCTGCTCAATGTGGCGCTGATGATGATGAATACGACGGTAATGATAATGTTGTTCAATATCGATAACTAAAAAGCATGACATGCGTGGATGATTTCTGTTGTACAAAAGATTTCGTAGCTTTATTCTTTGAAAACGATGGGATTTGTAGTTGGAGACCCTATATATGGTTTCAGTTCATCACGTAGTCATATGGATATGGTGCCCAAGCCCGTCCGTGCTTCTGCGTAACGGGTTCACTGTTTTTTTTCGGTAGTTTTAGAGCGAGTTTGACATGGGTAGGTCTGTCTGTACCTATCAAGAAACGAGGATTCTGGAGTAAGAGGGTTACATTGAGGCTTTGGTGTAGGGGTGAGTGCGAGGCGTAAAGTGATGGAGATGGAATGAGAGGTCGAAAATAGGAACTCGTGAATAGAAGCAGTCACATAGGAGTTATGAAGATGTGTTTCTCTTATTTATAAACTCTTTTTTTTTTTTTTTTTTTTTTTTTTTTTTTTTTGGTTTCCTCCTTTCCTTTGGGGTAGGGAAAACTAGCATTAAGGCTTCGGCTTCGCATTCTTCCCACAAAGAACAATAAACATTCTTTCTATTTCTAGACAATACACATACACATACACATACACATACAAATACACACACGACACCTATCTCCTCCCCCTTCTCTACTCCATAGGCCCCAACACACCAGCCCACCTACCTAAACCCACACAATCACCCCCTCATCCTTGCTTCCCTGTCTCCCCTTCCTTTTCTCTTCCTCCCTCTCCCTCTCCCTTCTCCTTCTCTCCACCCAACGACACGCTACACTCAGCTTCTGATCCGGAGCCGAGGGTACAGGCGGCAACCCTTTATTTACATGGAGCGGCCCGCCACGAGTTGCGGTTACGTTGTTCAATGGATTGCGAGGTTGGTGGGGGGAAATACGTTGGGTACTAACGGAAGGGTTGTTGCTGCTCCTGTGTTTGCCTGTGGGTGTGCGGGTTTGGTGGGTGTTGGAGATGGATTTGGATCTGGGGGAAATGCGCATTGCGCTTGTGATGTGATGGGATGATGTAGAGGGGGCGAGGACAAGAACAGCGGCGGCGGCTGCTTGTTGACTTGTGTTGCGCAAGGCGGGATGTATGTGATTGAATGTTTGAATGGTTGGTATACCACGGTTTGAGGCTATAGAACGGGTGTTTGTATCCTTTTTGGCCAACTTGCGTTCTGCTTCGCTCGTTGGTTGATTATGCTCGGGCACCGTGGGTTTGGGTGTGCATGTACTTAATCGTTTCCAGAGTCTTGCCGCGTTTGCTTTGGTGCTGGTTGTGGGTTGGAGGGCGTCTTGGGTGCTGCTAGTGTGTTTGCGATGAGCCTTCTTCCACCATGCTGCCGCTTTCGTGTCTGGTGCACATTCGAGCGAGGCGAGTGAGGAGTCGGATGAGAAGTGGGATTTTGGTGGGCCCCAGTTCTTTTGGTACCGGAAGTCTAGCGGAGCTTGCGGTGTGATAACTTTACTGTTCTTCTTCTTCTTATTTTTCTCTTCTTGCGTGCGCTGCTTGTCTGTGTCGTCGAGGGGTTTGTGATGAAGGCGGACTGAACCAATGCGTTTCGCATGGGCTATTTCTTTGTTGAAAGCTTCGAGGCGACTGAGCACGTTGGAGAATGGACGGGGAGGCTCTTTTTCGAGCGGAGATATGGCGGAGGAGATCAAGTGTGCTTCATTTCCTGACTTGACATCGAACCTGTTGGATCGAATGCCTAGCGAACTGTGTAATTTGGTCGTTGGAAAGCATTGCCGGTCCTCGTAACCGAAAGCTGGATTACTTTCACTGGTTGTGCATCGCGTTACAAGGTCGGCTATCTCATCGAAGCTCAGTTGATTGTTCCGGACCAGGAAGGAGAAACGGGGCCAATCCAGGTCTTGTTTCGGACCGATAGTGAGAGTTAATGGGGAGTGCGGGGGAGTGCGATAGATCTGATCGCGAGATAATTGCTGCGCTTCGAGTCGATGGTCCTCTTTGACTCCCCTATGTGCTTGCCGGTTATTGTCCAACGCCGGCTCGGGATTCTCGACTTCGAAACCACTATCCTTCCGCTGACGATCTTCTAATTGTAGGTCGCAGTCCGTCAGATTGTCTTCTTCGGCGTGGCACTCTTGCAGGGGCCAAGGCTCCCCTGAGCTCGCGGTCCATGATAGAGCCGACACGACCTCGCGACGCCCATCGAGGAATCTTACTGCCTTCACGGAATCGCTATCCACTGAGCGCTGCCCAGCCCTCCAGTCAACATCTCGTTCTTCGTCAGTAAAATCGACCTGGCTCAACTGCCTCAGCGCGGCCTCAAACTCGCTCCTGGCCTCTCTCAAAACGCCTCGATCAACGCGCATCACTTCTGCTTGATACGCAACCATTGCCCCAAACAAGCTGCTTTTCTCTCTTCTTGTAATCTTATGCGTTATTCTCGCGATTCTGAGGCACCCAATAGACACCGTTTTCGAAGTAAATGCAAGCCGATCCTTGCTCTTGTCAAACCTGTCAGGTGGGATGAGTCCATGTACAACGCAGTCCTGACTAGCGATACCCAAGATTCTACAATACCGAGGGATGACCGCAAACGTAGATGCGGTGGAAGATATATGGATAGACTTGGGGCGTTGTTCTGCGGCGTGAAAGCAAGTGCTGGGTCTTAGTTATTACTGTGCCCTCGATAGCCATGACTGATCGTTTCGATCAGCGGGTAGCAATGCGCGATTTGCGAACAGTCATTTCGGTGTTGGAGGGTATGACTGGTACTGTTGGCGTTGGAGTTGGAGTATTTCTTCACACGGTTCTAGATGTGCCCCCACATATGGCACAAACTGTAAAACAAGCGTTACGGCGTAGCAAGAATTGAATCATTTTGTAACACGGCCCCAAGGCGTTCACGGCGTCATTCAACCTAACGTTTGTCGTTGCGGCTCAAACTTGCGTTGTTGATCAAGCAGCACGAGCTTCCTGTTGACAAAGCGGCTTCAGCGTGTGTTGAAGGTTATGCAAGGGTCGGGAATTTTGAATTCCAACGGTAGATGCCGCCGTAGCCTCCGATACACATGGGCAAATAGAGCCATCTCTTCATATCTTTGTTGCGTGTCCGGTTTTGGCATGTTGTGATTCTGTTGGCCGTAGATGAATTGCAGAGACGACTGAACTCTCCCATAGATCAGCGCCTCTTAACTTCGCTACTCTGAAGCTCACGCGACGATCGGCATGGTAGGCCTGAATGGGACGTCTAGCTCTTCGTGCAGCGCTGCGTGACATATTGTTGTTGAGGGGTTGAAGCGTGGAGGAGCGAAGGATGCCTACATGTTCACATCATATTTTCCTAGAGTGAAAACGGCTAGCGGCTTCCGTCGGCGATTGTTCGGGCGGCGCCTTACCTTGATGGTCAGCCTGGCCAGGTACGCGGGAGGGAGCTGGGGCTAGAAACACATCTCTACAACACAACCTCCGCATACATATATACACGCCAAGATGCTAGTCTCGCTCACGGTGGGCAAGGTGGACGCGGGAGTAGCAGTGCTGCTGACCGAAGACAAACGTCTGGTGCGTCGCTCGATGCCTCTCCGCTGCATAACACCCCACGGCGCATCCTGGCAATCAATTCACTCTCAGTCTGGCTGACGTCAAGCTAGATTGAATTCCCCTCGATACTGCTCCCCCCAGACATCTCCTCTGGCTCCATGGTCGACATCGATGTCGGTCGCAACTACACGGCGGAGGCGGAGGCGCAGAAAGCCTTCCACGAGCTCCAGTCTGAGATATTCCGCACCTTTGGCCAGCGAACGCCCTCGGCGCCCATACTCACGTGCCGCAATGCCACGCAAACCTCCGTAGTGCTCGAATGGGACCCGATCGATATCGCGACGGCCGAACTCCGCAGTCTCACCCTCTACCGCAACGGCAACAAGGCGGGCACAATACCCAAGCCCAGCGAGGTACACAGCACCAAGCTCAGTGGTCTCGCCGTTGACACCGAATACGTCTTCCATCTCGTTCTCAAAACCAGCGCCGGCACCTTCAGCAGCGACAGGCTCAAGGTACAGACCCACAAGATGACCGATCTGTCTGGCATCACCATCACGCCCGGCCACATGCCCGCTGCTCTCCGCGAGTCGTTGCAGCGGTCTGTGGAGCGCATTGGCGCCAAGATCGCCGACAACGTGCGCATCGACACTACCCACTTTGTATGCACTGAGGGCCGAGGGCCGGCGTGGGAGAAGGCAGTGGAGAACAACATCCCCGTCGTGGTACCGGACTGGGTCATAGGATGCGAGAGGGAAGGCAGGATAGTCGGCGTAAGGGGATACTATCTGAATGCAGACCCAAGACTACGAAGCGTCGGCCCAGGATCATCTCAACAACCGCCTCAGCAATCACAACCACAGCCGCAACAACAAGAGCAGCAACAGCCTAGGAGTCCAATGATGAGCCCAAGGACAGAGGTCACACCCCCGACTCCTGAGCGACCTACGCACGATCGTGATGCCGACGGAGCAGCGCCGCCCCCTCCACCTCCAAAAGACCATGTCAGCGAGAAGAGCGAACGGAGCTCTGTAGAACCGAAGACGCAGACAGAAGAGCAAAAGGCTCGAACAGAGGACCTGAAACCCCAGTCTGGAAAAGAGAAGCAGCAGGAGGAAAGCGAAGAGGAGGATGATTCAGAACCTGAGCCGAGCGACGAGAAGACACTGGAGGCAAGTCTACCACACAGGCCAAAGCCGGGGCAAGCATCAGTCGAAGAAGAGGACGATAGAGCGAGCTTCCAAGAAGTGCAGCTCTGAGCAGATAGAGTATGACGATACGGCCAGTACAGTTCCTATGATATCGCGGACGATTGAAGGTTTTGAGATGGGGATGGCAGCCGAGCAGGAAGTACCTTTGTACTATTCAACTCCGAGACGCGACTTCCCAAGACTTCAACTTTTCCTTTACCACCAAGTAGAACATTTCAATTCATGAGACTTGAACTCCGTCGACATGTTTGCGCTGCCATGGCGCCTCAAATCCTTTTGATTCACAACCGCTACCTACAGTCAGCTTTCTATCTTGTATTCGTGCATCCCCTCGCGTCGGCACACTTGTACACATGAAAGTCGAACTATGAAAACAAACAAAGGTAAAGTTATACTCTCCTCTTTTTCTCATCTATAATAGACTTGCTCACTTTATCTAATTGAAGAGAAAGGGTGATAGGCGCTAGGAGACCCTCCCCTCCTTCTTAATAGTCCTAGTTAAAGGTAGTTTTAGAAAGAAGAAGAAGAAGAAGGAGAAGAAGAAGATCATAAAAGTTATCATACATCTCACAGTCTCGCTCACGATGACCCAGAAAACAATGCTATCATAGCACCCGCTCAAGCCAAAAAAACTAAGTAGCCCCCGGCACATCCCAAACCTTCCCAAAAGGATCATGATGCTCATCGACCTGGCGCTCATACTCCAAACTAAGACTCATGTACTCGGCCACCTCATCCCCATAGACACGACTAACCCACGCATACGTCGCATCAATCCCCGCCGAGATACCGCTCGAGGACCAAATATTGCCGTCCTCGACCCAGCGCGCTGTCGGCACCCACGTCACGTTGGGCCCCGTGGACGTCACCCAGGCCCAGGCGCGCTTGTTGGTTGTTGCGTTGCGGCCGTTGAGGATGCCGGCGCGGGAGAGGATGGAGGCGCCTGTGCAGATGGAGATGATGTATTTGAGCTGTTGTGTATTGTGTTAGCATGGCTGGAAAAAAGGTATGTAGATATAAAAAAAACTTACCTTGGGGTACATGGTCTCTACAAAGGCGATTTCTGCGGTCATGTCTCTGCGGGTTCCGCCTCCGCCGGGGACGATGAGGACTTCGATGTCTGCGGTTGCGGTTGCGTCGTTTGTGATGGGCATCTTGTATACGTTGTCGTTGTTTTGATGCGTGTCTTGAGCGAGATAATCTGCAAAGGTGATGGTCGGCATGATTTCTTGACCAAAGCCACCTTTCATCATGGCCGTGGTCACCGGCTCCATGGTTCTGCTGAGGACGGAGAATTTGGGCATCGTGGTGTTGTGGTACATCATGAAGAGAGAATTGAGAATGTCCATTGGGCCGAAGACATCGAGGGCTTGGAAGTGTGGGAACACCATCATACCGAAATGCGTGGGTAAGGTTGTGGTGTTGCTAATGTCCGGCTGTGCTGGTTCTGCTAGGACTCCTTGTAGGCCCGCGAAGAGAGGGAGCAAGTTGAAGAATCGCATGTCGACGGATATGTCGACGGATGTGTAGGTATGGTAAGGTTGGTGGTATTATGGGGGAACCGCTGGCGTTTTATACCGTGTGCGGTGTTCCTGTTACCGACGAATATGAAGATGAGCGTGAAAGGTAATAGTGTCACAGTGAATGCAAGGGATGAAGAAGACAAAGGTAAGTGAGAGAAGTCCAGCGTCTATGTGATGTCTATTTGCACACTGAAGAGCCAAATCCGACTTCTTATACTTTGGAGAAGCAAGCGTGATCTTTAGAATTTCTGGTCCTGAGAGTACGCGACTCCACCCTCCAAGACCAATTTTAATATGGGTTCGAATTGAATCACTAGTGTAATGTGCTCACGAGCTTTGCTGAGCGGTCAATGGGGCACGGAAGGCCTGTCAAGTGACCTGAAACAAGCGGCAGCCGCGGGGCGACGCGGCCGCCGTTTGTTGTTGATCGGTTGCGCCTCACGCGCAGATATCCAGATGTCGAGAGAAGGATGAAACAAGCCGTTTTGCCCTGTCTGAGAAAGTTTTACCAACCTGAGGCTATCTTGGAGGCCACCCGTCATTCAACGTCGTTGGGGTAGTTTCGGTGTTCGGGTGCAGCGACGCTGAGCAGATAGGGCGTAATAGATGAAGTTGCAGGGTTTACATGCATAGTTCGAACATGGGGATATTAGCCACAGAACGTGGGGATGTGTGGGCTGCGCGCAGCTGATTTAGGGATCTGGGGATTAGGTATGTTCTCATTATTATTGGAGCTCTTTGGTTGTGTCCTGGTTCCTGGGCTGATGACGGATTCCGAGATTGGGCCGCGATCTAACTTACCTACCCAGCATCAAACCCACTAAGATTACCAATCTAGCAACCTAACTAACACCTTCAAGTCCATACCTCTACTTTAAACAATCTTCTCCTTCTTCTTCTCCTCCTCCCTCTCCCTCCTCGCCCTAACCTTCCCATTAGCCACAGTAATACAATCCACCCAATCCCAACGCATACGCTCAACCTCCCCCTTCAACCCATCCACCACCCTCCCCGCCCTCAAAGCCCTAGTATGCAGAAACCCAATCGTCCGCTCCTTATCCGCAAGCCTCCCCTCGTACCGCGCCGTCAACGCCTCAATTCTAGCCTCATACTCTGCCCTTAGCCCCTCCTCATCATCCATGCCCCCCGTTCCACATTTCTTACACTCCCCTGCTGCCGCACACATACGCACAAGTTGGCGCATATGGGCCTTTAGCTTCGTGATGAGAGTATCGCGTGCTAGGGCTGTGCGCTGTGTGTGGTCGAGTTTTTGGGCCAGAGTGTTGAGGTCGGTGGTTAGGTCCGTGATTGCTGATTTGTGGGCGGCGTCTTGGTCGCGGATGCATTGTTGTAGGACGGTGATTGTGATTGTTTGTTGGGCGATTTGGCGTTCTTGTTCGTTGTTGAGGGTGGTGAGGAGGGCGTTGGAATGGGCTAGGGTGGCGGTTTGGTTGGGGAGGGGGGAGGTCTGGGGAGGGGGCTGGCTTTGAGAGGGTGAGGTTTGGGGTGTGGGCTTGGGTGGGGATGAGGATGGTGTGCGGGCGCGGAAAAAGGAGGTGAAGAGATTGGGTTTGGGGGTTTTAGATGGTGTTGGGGGGATGGGCGTGTACATGTTGTTCATGCTGGTGGTTATCGTTCGTATGCCTTTCGCACTGCGAATTCGTTTTGAGGGATACGACGTACTGGACTGAACGGGAGGAGTCTGGAAGTGTGGGCTCGATGCAGATGGGAATAGTAAACTACTGTAGGATATGAAAGTTTTTATCTATAGCAGTTAAGGGGAAACAATGTGGGACATTGTGAGTATAGAGCGTTGTTCTCGTTCCTAGACATTGTGTGGTGCTAGAAAGTATCGTGTGTGAGCGCTGTGAAGGTTCTCGAAAACACTGCCTCGCCCCGGGCCTCCGAAAAAAACAAAAAAACAAGGGGGACGAAGAAAACACTCAGACATACGTGTAGATGCTAGTTCAGTTCTTCGCAAGAACATATACCAATCCCTCCGTCTCAGGCGTAAAGTGCGTTGTGATGAAGATGTTTTTCTTGGCTCAACTCCCACTGCCCTTATTCTGACTTTCCGTCCTCCCTATTAGTCTTTCTCTTCGTCACACTAGTCCCATCTCCTCTCCCGTATCGAATTTCTCATCTCTAGCTTAGGTTAGTCGCGGTGCGACTGTTAGGCTGCTGGTGAGGACGTGATTCGCTGCTGTGGTGGGTCCGGTTGGAGGTCAGTTTGTATGGTTTCAGATTCATTATTGGGGATGTTGTTGAGTATGTGTAGCGAAAGACGGGGATAGTGATGGCTGGGGTTTTATAGTATGGGTAGGGTGATGAAGAGGAGATTTGAACGAAGAAAAAAGTGTGAGAGTGGAAGTAGCATCTGGTATATTCCTCATGGGGCTATTTTTTCGCTCGACTCTTTCAAAGTCGCAAGGCCTGCCATGTTTTCACTTCCTTGTCCAGACCGTGCTCATACGCCCTTTTGTACCAGCTCGGTTACTTGTTGTTCGATGGCCTTGTCGTCCAGGCCCTTGAGTGGTAGCTTCTTCTCCTTTCCGAAATCTATGCCAGTCAATTAGATTCCTTTTCATGTCATCCCTTGTTCCCTTTGTTGTAACGCACCGAACCGCGCATAGACCGTGGGCTCGGTGCCGCTGGCTTCTCGGATCATGATGGGGATGGATGGGTTGTGCTTCTTCATCGTCGGGTAGCTCCGTGTGAGGAAATTCCTGCGCATTCCCGTCAGCTTGCCATCTCGCATCCTTGTCGGACACAAAGTCCCTTGCTTTTCCGGGCCATGCGCGCGCATCGCAATCATGCTCCTTCACCCGGACATCGCGTACCTCGTCGCAGCGCTGTGCTCGCTCGTCTGGCAGAACAGAAACCGCAGTTCCTTCAGGCCATTCCCAAACGCATATTTCGACGCCATCTCGCGTGACAGTGACCGTGACCGTTGCGTTTGAAGGCTGAACAATGGCTGTCCGTCGTCATCCTCTTCCTCATAGTTACAGTCGGCCTGCAGTATCCTCCCAGATCCCGATTCTGCGCCTTACCCGAATCAGCCTAGCCAACCGGAGCAAACCCCATCGCGCCCGGATATATCACAATCTCCAAGCCTTGGGCCCGACATCGCGACGCTCTGCTCCCCCCTCCCAAACGACAGTCGGCCCCGGGAAAGCACACAATTCACTCTCCGGACAGAACGCACAACTCTTGTAGTTAGTTCGAATCGCCAACTCTACCCCAGAGTGACCGTGACCGACAACAAAACCATGTCGTTCCGCCCCGGCTCGCGCATCTTCACCACCTTCCGCCCCTTCTTCCAGCGCGCCAATAATGCCCGCCGACGAGTCAACACAGCCGCAGGCGCAGAGCCCGCCGGCTTCGCAAAGTTCTGGAACAGCCCCATCGGCCCCAAGACGGTACATTTCTGGCAAGTTGACGCCCCCCCCAACAACACATCCCAAACGCCCACACTAACACCACGATGCGCAGGGCGCCTGTAATGAAATGGGGCATGGTACTCGCGGGCGCCTCCGACTTCTCGCGGCCCGCCGAATCGCTCTCGTTTACGCAGAACTTTGCTCTCATGTGCACTGGCGCTATCTGGACCCGTTGGTGCTTCGTTATCCGGCCTAAGAACGTGGCCCTTGCTGCTGTCAACTTCTTGGTCTTTTGCGTCGGCGCCACGCAGGTCGGTAGGATTTATTTCTATAACCAGAGCTTGAAGGGGACGGAGGGTAAGGCGGCGGGCGAGTTGCAGGATGTTAAGAGGACGGCGGAGAAGGCGGAGGGCAAGGTGGAGAAGGCTGTTAAATAAGGTGTAGGGAGGGGGAGAAGCGCGTGGGTGGGTGTTGTAGTTGTGGTGCGGGATGGGCTGAGGTTTGGGTAGGGCTCTGTGTTGTCGGACTTGGCTGCAAATTCGTGCGAGGATGAAATGCAGTCGATGCGAGTCGAGTGGGCTGTCCCGTATATCTCGGTACATGTCTAGGCGGATAAGAAGACAGTTTTTTTACGAAATGGTGCAATCCAGTTGCTCCGGTTTGTACAAAATCAATATTTTGCCAGTTCGGTTACACATACAACGGGTCGCGGTGAGTAGTAGAGTACACCTCCCCGCCTACCTAACATTCATTCATTCATTCTTCCCAGTCGCTCAAGCGTCTCTCTCCATTGGGCTGGTGATATTGATTGGTCCTCTAACGTTTTGAGCATCACGAACCAATTTTCTCCAATTGATAACCGAACTATTTCGTGACGAACTGTTCTCGCTGGTTTGCTACCTAACTAGGACTACCAGAATGCCCCTAATAAACCACGCGTTGAACCTGGTTATCACCACAAGACAGGGAAGGGTGGTGAGCCCACCAACTATCCACAACAAACCTCCCCTCCCTTACGCTACACCCACACACACCACCGCTCCGCTCAAACATTAGAAAAATAATCACACCCACCCTGACCCAAATCGCGACACAAGTTCCCCAAACAAGACAACCCAGACGGATAATCCCAACACCCATGTTCATACCCACAGCACCTTACACACCCACAGCCATTGCAACACGCCGCCTCCGAGCCTCCAAAATACTGACACCCAACCTTACACAAACACGCCTTCAGCCCACACGTTACACAGATCCCGTCGTCGCGGGCCCAGCGCCCAATCGTGCCTTCAGTCTCGGCGCCCGTGCGTTCTGATTCGTAACAGCACCCGTGCGGCTCTGCCCAGCACGCTCGCCCCGTGCAGCACGATCTGAGCTTCTCGAAACACGTCTCGGGGTGGCGGCGTCGCGGAGTGTGGACTTGGGGGGCGGCGGCACCGCGGATGGAAGCGCGGTTCTTGGCTAGGAGCTCGGTGCGCTCTGCCATCGTTAGGGGCGGGATGGATGCGGGTTGCGAGTGCACGATGGACTGCTGGGCGGGGTGCTGGAGTCCTTTTTGGGAGACGGAGGAGCGGACGCTGGGGCCGGCGTAGGAGCTGGGTGGCTTGGGGACTTGGGAGCGCAGCGGGTGGTCGGGCTTGGGATGGTGCTTGTTTGGGGGTGGGATACTGCCCGGTGGGAGTGCATCTTCTTCAGCGCTATATTTCTGTTTGTTGGACGAGCTCGAGGCTTCTCCACCGGCTTGGGACCCTGAGACGGAGCGGATGGCGTCTGGGTCCTGGTGTAGTGGGATAGGGGGGCCCACGTTTGAAGCGTCGAATTTTCCTGCATCATTTATGTTAACCCCAATCTTCCCTGTATTCTCGTGATACGGGGGGAGGGGAATAAAGAAAAGAAAAAAAAAAGGATTTTACCTCGAGGCATCGACGGCTGGTAGTTGGTAGCAGATACCCATAGAAATGGTATGTGGCAGTGAGAACAAGCCACGAGGGCCGAGTGACCAACGTGAATGGCGGGTTTCCCGCAGTGGGGACAGATCCGCCGGGTTAGAGGCCGGTTCTTGGGTACGACAAAGTCTGGGTTAAGCTCCTCGGGGAAAGCGGCGTCTGAGATGAGCTCGCCGATGGAGTTCTAGTCGACATCGCGCTCGCGCGTTGGCTGGTCGCGGGTGGCTGGACGCATCGTGGGGAGAGAATGGTTACTTTGGTCGGCAGCGAGGTGGTAGTGATATGGTGATCAGTAAGCCGGTATGTCGGTGAAGGATGTCGATGTATGAGTTGGTGGTGCGAGATTAATCCTATCCTTGGTTAGACGATAGTGGCGGCGCTGCAGCGATAGAAATGCGTAAACCGAACGACCTAAGTGATGGCATGACAGAATCCAGCAGACCGATGGCATGCCAGATTTATAAGGCACCAGCTAGAAAGCAAGCGCAGGTGCTTTGCATGCCGGATTCTCATAGCAGGCGCAGACGTGAGCAAAAAGGTAGTTACACCCCCTATGTTCCGTCCCTCTTTGCCACATATTTCCCAGCTCTTACTCTTCGTGTCTTTACCTTCTGAGCCCTCAGGTAACAGCTCTACAGCACTCTCCACAGCAGTCCCCACAACAATCCGCACACCCCGTACATCCATCCGCAAGACAGTCCCAAATCGACACAAAACAACCAATAATAGCCTGGATGCACCATGGCCCAGCCAGGGTACAGTCAAGTCGCTGCACACATCTTGTACAGCAGTCTTTCGTCTGGCTCTGCTCTTCTGTCCAGTCCCCTGCGTCAGTGTTTACAGGTCCGTAATTCATTGTTTGTGTTGATCTGCAAAACTCGAAAGCTTCAAAGAGTCAGGGGGGAATTGTTAGAGAAGAGGTAGGTCTCCTAGATATAGGGGGATAGGCGCTGCCAAGATTTCGTGGAATGGTTGCGTATGATGTAAGTGGGAAGAAGTTCGGGTACCTAGACCCGTCGGTTACGGTAGGTAGCGGCACGTGGCAACAAAACAGCTAATCTTAGCACCCCTCGTACTATTTGAACACGAGGAGCTGCACAGCCTCTACATAGCTACAAGAATAGGTAGAGGGCCTAAACTCCTATATTGCCAACTATAGTACAAGATCTAACCGTTAATGCGCATAGGTTGAAGGTAGATTCGTAATCGGTGAAATATAGCTAGGTACTCACATTCCCAAAAAGGAAAACATATAATAGTTGACAAAATCAAACTCCAAGGTTTCGTATATAAAAGCTAAAAGTGAAAAATCGAAGCAACGGTTAACATTTCGTCAAATTGGGTATCTTTGTGTTACGCGCGCCCGCACCGCCAAACAGTACATACAATCAAACAAGAACCAACTCCAAAGGAACCCATAAAGATCAGTCTGAGGCGCAGCTAGTGATAAGAACATTTCATCAAAGGCCATTGGAAATCGTAAAAAAGATGGTGCCACAGAAATCGCATGGTCTCTCATACCCGCACAACGATATTGACTCCCAAACCTCGTGCCTCGCGGATCGAGCACGCCAAACACGTACGTCCTACACGGCTGATGATGGCATCAAGTCCCTTCTCCGCACACCAGGCTCTTGCTAGGACCTCCATTTCATCCGAGGCACGCGCATCCAGTACAAGCACACTCTTCTTGTCTACCGTGCTAGCCTCGCTCTCAGACAAAGCCAGTAGACGTTCACTCGATTTCGACGTATGTAGCGCAAACGGGAGCAAGAAGTCGGGATCCAGAACGTCTGTCACCGGCACAATCTTATGCGAGTAAGACTTGTGCAGGGGGTGTGCGTTCATGGGCTTGCTACTCGTTTCGACATCGTCGTACATGCGCTTTGGTGCAATGTCTGCTGCGTCGGGCGGGTGCGAAAGAAGAGGCTCGAAGCCGTGACTGTTTCGGCGAGTGAGGGTTTCGCTTTGCTTGGATGAGGAGCGTGATAATGTTCCTGTGAGGGAGCGACGGAGGATCTTGGGGAACTGCGGGGTTGGTGCAGGTGCAGACGCTGCGGTGGTGCAAGGCTGGGATGTGATGTAGTGGATGTCGTAGGTTAGGGTGAGTGTGTGGCTTATTGATAGGTCGGGAGAGGTGAATGTGATTGCTGGGGAATGAATGTCGCTTTCTGTCGATGGGCCGGATGAACTGTCGCCGTCAATTAAATCTGGGTTGATCGGTGTAAGCTCCCACTGTGAGAAGATCAGAGTAGACGTTGGGCATGGTTGGAGATCTGTGGGGAGCACGAGGTCCTCAGACCTGACCGACGCCACATACTCTCCAGGAACGATATCCGAGTCTTGTGTGACAGGATCTGAGCCATCTCTTATTCTCAAGCGGTTCTCGTACGGGACGAGTTCGCTGTAAATCGAGTACCACCGCTCAGTACCACTCTCGGGTAGTTTGGGACAGGATATCCATCCCATACATTCCGTGGAACCTTTGACAGAAGCCAGAATTCGTCCAACGATGGATGTTTTGCTCCAGAAAGATCTCCCGCCAAAGGTAAACCCACCATACAGGTTGGCGGATTCTCCGAGGTTGGCAATGGCAGAGCTGTCGTTCTCGAGCAGTGTAGATATCAGAAAATGGGACATGGCTTCTCCGGGAAGAACTAAGCCTGTTAAATAGGACCGACTGAGCCAGCCTCCGACGTTATTCATGACGGTCTCGGAGTGAGTCTCAGGGACGGAGAGAGTGGGTGAAAGCGGCATACGTAAAGCGCGTGAGTTATTACGATTCAAGACGGGCTTTCCAAGGTGTCCGAAATAACTGTCGAGCTGAGAATTGGTAGGGAGCGGTGTCTGCAATGGCGTTCCGTATACGCTGATTCCGGAGGGAGTAGTCGCGTCAAGCACCCTCGGTGATGATGATTTTGTAGCTTCTTCTGTCTTGTCCTGCAACCCTAGTTTACGAGCCAGATCTTCTGACACTGCATCAATGTTGGGCCATTGTATCGTCTGCGCGAAGTGCAGCAAACCAGCTAATTGGCGCCCTTGGTGCTGGGGAAGGATTATGACATCGGTCTGAGGTACCTCCGCCTGAGCTGCTGCACCTAACAGTGATAGCAAGCCCCGCGACTTGGGTCGCGAGGAAGGACCATGTACGTCGCTGCCCCTGATGATCTCAGTATTGTCCAGGAACCTGCGTGCCAAAACCAAGTCCCAGTCAACCTTCCGTGTCTTCATTTTGAGAAAGCCTCCAACGTCCTTGGAGTCGATTTGAAGTCGTACTTCAGCGTCGACCGGATCGGCATTTGTAAATGCGTCTAGACGTAGCAAGAGTTCACATGCCAGCGTGATCTGTAACAACAAGATCTCCCGTTCGGTCCATAGCGACCGGGGTTCGTGCTCCAGCACTGAATCTGGCTCACTCCACAGTATTTGTCCAAGCCTGATTCGCCACTCGACTAGGCCGAAGTCATACCAGACGCCCTTCAGCCCCAAGATTTTCAGTAGAGCTACAATCTGTGTTTGAAGGCCCGTAGGGTCGTCGGTGGAGTCATCGTAGCCCGGTGGGGTAAGAAACTTGGTAAACAAGTTCGCATACAGGTCCCCAGAGCTCTGATTGTTGAGGATCGTCATCGGTTCTGGAGTATCTTGGAAAGCCTCGTACATGTCCTGGAGCTCTATTAAGCGGTCGTAGATCAAGTGCAGTTCGACGGGACGGATTCCTAGTCGCTCGGGGTTCGCCTGCATCAAATCCTCATTCTTTGACGATTCGAGAGAGTCTTTGCTCGATTGAGATTGGTCGAGGCCGGTAACGAGGCTGTCGGATTTGGGTAGTTCCAAGAAGTGAGAGAAGCCAATAGTGCCCGGCTCAATGCCCTGGGCGCCGAGCATACCCGGCACCTCGACGATATCCACCTCATATCCCTTGTAGTGCTGTGTTTCGGATGTTTGCGGTGTCTTTGGTACAAACTTATGCAGCGTGGCAGCCGAGAAGGCCGGTTCGGCTGGGGGCACGGTATCGGTCCCATCCTTCGCAACAGTCTCGCCGTCCCAGGGATACGAGACGACAGGCGTATAACGACCGTCCGCTTTTGTGATGCTGAATTGAGGGGCACCGGCGAAGAGCGTGCGGAGTTGTTCCTCGCTCAATGTCTCGACTCTCTCTTCCTGGGGTTCTTGCGGCGTTGGTACGCGGCCCTGGTCCACCTCTTCGACGGGAGACATGCTACCATGATCAATTGGATCGCTCGGCTGCTCGTGGGTGACTACGACGGGAGCCGGAGGGGATATGGCTTGCGGGGTCATGTTATCATGGCGCGGCGGTGGCTGTCCCTACGTGCGAGGTTGCCGTTAGCCCTGTGTCCAAGGTGGAGGAAGGAGCGAATGGGACGTACAGTTACCTCATCGCGAGCCTCGTGACCCTGTGGCTGCTTCTGCTTCCAAGACCTGAAGAACTTCATGATCCGCTGCCTCTTGCTGCTCCGCCTCTGCAGCTTGCCCGCATTCTCGTCAGCCATGTCGTTGTGTAGTCGTCGCAGCATACTGGCGGCTTGCAGCTGGGCAAGACAGGTAAGGCATGCGAGCCGGTATATACTTTCAAGGGATTAAGGGGAACATGGTAGTCCCGGGCAGTCAACGCGCTCAACAAGCTGGGCGGGAACACGCAGCTCCAACATGGAACATATCCCTGGGCCGGTGACAGGGCCACTGACAGGGCCTCGATTGCGATCGCTGGTAGTTAGAGTCCCCTGTCCCGCATCAGTGGGCCACCAGATGCAGCGTATCGCGAGCCCCCGCATGCCTGATATCGAAGCGCGCCAGTGAGTAGCTGCAGCTGTGATACCGCTGATCCCTCCAGACAGCCTGTATAATCCCCGCCACCATCACACCACATTGCAAACAACGCGTCTGCACCCTTCACCACGCGTCTCCCTCTCCGCAAACGATGGAGTTGAGTGGGAGTGGTCATTGCAAGTGATGACGCTATTGCCTCCTAACCGGTACGTACCTACCTGGTACAGCAGAGGGACGTGCCGTGCGCCAAGCTTCTAGAATCTTGGAACCGGCCACCATTATCTCCGCAATCCTGATCGCCCACCATCAGCCCCGTCCTTTCACCATCGTCGCAGTGACATCATAAGCCTTTTCGTTCATACAAACTGCCCCTTCACACCAGGGACTGCTGTGTCCCGGATTCCCTCGCGTTAAGAGACGTGACGAGACAAATATGCCCGCAACTATGCAATACTCAACTTGCCAATGCCTTCTTATCGAATAAGCACCATACTGCAACAGTTCGGAGAGAAGAGGACAACGTCTTCTTGATACATGTGCTATGAAGCCGATGTCCCTCTTCGTAGTACACGGTAACAGTAAACACCATCTGCTCTCAATTTGCCATCCAACATCAACGTGTTTTCTTTCTGTCCATGTCTCGAGCCCTCACTCTCATTTGTTTGCTTCATCCTTGGCAACGCCCATACCCCACCAACCGTCAAAGGTCGCATAAACAAAACACCATACATTCAAGGTCCGCACCCCACCATCGTTCCTGCAACACCTACAACCACCATGGGCTTCTTTGACGACGCGTGGAAAGCCATGGACGGCTTCGGTCAAGAAGCCGCCAAACAGGTCGGTCCCGTCGCAGGCGAAGCCTGGAAGCACCTCGATGCCTTCGGCCAGGAAGCAGGCAAAGCCATGGGGCCCGCCGCTGCAGAAACATGGAAGCACCTCGACGCCTTTGGCCAGGAAGCCGGCAAAGCCATCGGGCCCGCTGCCGCCGAAACATGGAAACACATGGACAAGTTCGGCCACGAGCACGTCGGACCCGCGGCCCTACGCACAAAAGAATGGATCAAAGAACACCCAGGCGAGACTGCCGGTATCGTGGCCTGCGTTGTCGCTGCACCCGTCGCCATCGGCGTCGCCGGTAAAGTTTTACGCGTAGCTGGTTTCGCTAGATCTGGTGTCGTTGCTGGTATGTTGAATATTCGTCTTTCTACCCAGCACCTTATTCTCTACCGCACATTTGTTAACGTCGGGCATCTTAGGTTCTGCCGCCGCGGCATATCAGGCTGGTGCGGGTAACATCGTTGCGGGAAGTGCTTTCGCGACGCTGCAGAGTGCTGGTGCGGGCGGGGCCGGGGCTGCCGTTGTTAATGGTATTGCGGCTGGGACGGCTACTGCGGTTGCTGTTGCTGCTACGGTTCCTGGGCTCGTCAAGCTTGATACCGAGGGCAAGGATGGGGCTGCTGAGGAAGGTGGACTTGCTTCTCAGATGACGGTGCAGGAGAGGGAGAAGTCGGTGCTCGAGTTGCGGGAGGATGAGGAGCGAATTTTTGCTGTCGGAGATGAGGATGAGGATGTGGTCCCTGGTGGTCAAGATGGAGATGTTGGTGGGCTGGAGAAGAAGGTGGAGTGAGTTATGTAGTATCTCAGACACGTACGGTACATGTGTGAGCCGCTGAAAAAAATGAGGGTATGAGTAGCGGTTGGTGGATAAAGTATCTATCACAATGAACCATGAAGACATGAAAGTATACCACAATGCTGTATTCCGTAGTCTGCAGTAAGGAATATGTTGAACGACTAAGAGTTAATATGCTACATCCTTATCCCCAACCTTCCCATCCAATATAAATAAACAAAACGGAAAAAAGCGAAAGAGAGAGGGGGTATCTCTAACAAAAAAAAATAAAAAAATTCAAGCCTGCCGACTCAACAACAACTCGACCGCCCGATCAATCCTCAACCCAACCCCCAAATCCGTCATCCTCAACGCCTCCCTCGCCTGTTCAGGCGTAAACCCCATTTCAACAATCCGATAAATAGCCTTATCAGCCGTATTCTCATAACGCTCGCTGCCATAGATGTAGCGCTGCGCTTCATGTTGCTGGAAGGCCGGGTGCGCTGCGGGGTGTTGGGAGGAGATTTCGGGGGGGTGTTCGTCGATGGAGGGCATGCGGGGTGGTGGTGAGGGTGGTTGTTCATCGATGATGGCGGCGGTGGGCATGTTTGGTATTATGCTGCAGCGGTCGCGGGTGCTTGGGACGGTGGAGGGAGGGGGGGAAGGGAGGAGGGGTTGGGCGATGGTGCGGCGGGAAGGGGAATCGGTAGGTGGTCTGGAGGGTGGGAGTTCGGATACAGAGGCGGAGAGTTCTTGGACGAATGCAGAGCCGGATCGGAGCGATGGTACGTGCGAAACGATGTTGCTGGGTGATGTTTGTCCTGGTGGAGGAGGACGCGTCAAGTTTTGGATCACGGTGTCCCATTCTGACATGGGTCTCTCCTGCGACATGCGTATCGTGGGCCGGTACTCGCCGCTGTTCTTGCGGTGGTGGAGTTCGTTGATGTGCTTTTGGATCCGCATCTTCGATTGCTGACGCTGCACGTCGCGTGTGGAAAGTCGGGCATAGGTATGTGCGATCTTGTCTTCGTAAACGCGCGAGGCTGCTTCTTTGAGGAAGTTGCGACGACTGCCTCCAAACACGGGAGGCTTCCAATTGACCCATCCGTTTTCGGCCGCAATCGTGAAGGCTTTCGGGTCTGAGTGAGCGTAGGGACCGGTGAGCTTGAGGACGGTTGCGGGGCCGAAGGTGAGAAGGTGGTAACACCATTCGTCTAGTCTAGTTAGCACATTGTCCAATTCCAAGAACTTGAACACGTACCAAGCATCATTTCCTCACCGTCAATGTCACCACCCCGAATGTCAGTGTTGTCGTATATGCCAGCTTGACGCGCTTGAACAGTCCTACCCTCAAAACCTTGCAGGAGTACTCCCAAGCAATTCCACAGTTCCATCATGTCAAAAAGCTGCTCGGCAGACAATCCGCCTTCATTTCCCTTGGCAAAGCACTCGGGTGCACCGATCAATGTATCGTTCATGAAGTCGGTGCTCATGATGCTGAAGGTGCATGTCTTTTGATGGACTATTACCCCGCCGTTAAGCCAGTCCATCTGAGCCATGATATCCTCGTCGCGACCTTTTCCGGAACCAAATATCTTGCAGAAGGTCCAGATGCGCCATAAGGCGTCATCAACCCTAGCGGACCCTGCAAGACATTCGCTCATGAGTGCAACGGATATCTCTGGTCGAACAAAAGACTGGCACTTCTCCACAATCTGCGATTTGATTGTACGGATAACCTGAACGTCTCGCTTCTGGAGCTGCAAGTACGTGGTGGGCGTGTATTCCTCATCAGGCCGAGTCATCTCCAGATCCTCAGCGTGAAGAAGGTCATGTCCTGGATACGCAATTTCCCTGAACTCCCAAGCAGGAGGCGACATAGTCCGTAGGGTACCCTTGATAAGATCGAGCTCATGTCGCTTGAATACACGGTAGAAGCCTTGATTGACGATAGCCGTAGCGAACAAATCTTGGAAGTGATCCAGATTTCGTAAAATACTGAGTATGACGGTCTCCGCCCCGGAGGGCGTGATTGTAGGTTTGGGCCTTTTAGTCGAGACTGGTAGCGGAGGCGGCGCAAGCTCGCTCAGTCTTTTGTACTCCGGGATCGTGAGCGTCAACCTTTTGCTCGCTCGAGACCGCCCTCGTGCCATCTGCGACGCAATATGCTCACGCGGAAGGCGCGTTAGGTCTGTCGTTCTGGCCGTTGACTGGCGTTTACTGGACTTACGAGGCAGCTGGGGTGGAGCGTCAGGTAGTCCGATCGTATCTGAGTCCTTCCGAGGCCGACCAGCAGTGTCAATGGAATTTCGGCCCCCATTTCGACCTTGACGTATGTCCCATCGTAAAGGGCCGTCCTCTGCAAGGGGTGTCCAGTTTTGGACATCCGCCCGTACATCACTGGAAGTCTGGTCGTCGGTAAGCGAAGCTAGTTGCTCGTGCAGGTCGCATTCAGCCTCGCTCAAGGTAGGGCTAGGCCCTCTTGGTGACTTCCCCAGCTGCCCAGATACAGTTCGACTGAAGATTTGGTTAACCACACCCGTGCTTGGATTCGTGGCTAGGCGCTGCGGTCCGCCCCGTTTCGAAGATTTCCGACTCAAAGTTGGCTTGCGCAAGGCAATACTAGAAACGCGGCGCATGGGTGGAATCTCACAGGTAGGTTGAAAGAAGACAGCCTTCTCATTTCCTAGTTGGTGTGTATATTTGCGAGGTGGCACTGACGATGGGGGAAAACGATGGTCCTTTCCTACACAGGAACTCGCGGCTGGCCTTGGGAAAGACGGCAAACCCTTATCGCAAACCGTACTTTGGCTACTTGGGAGGCATGTCGGGGGTATGACCGTCTTTGCTTGTCTCGGAGACGTATCCGGTTCAACGCTCGTTTCTGACGAACGGTTGCTGTGAAGTGACGACGCGTCACTCTCCTGCGACTCATTCGACGAGTTGCCTGACTCGGAAGCATTCTTGTAGTGCTTTGGTTTGCGATGTTGTGGTCGTTGGACGTTGTGGCTCATTGTGCGTTGAAATTGCCCAAAAGGAATAGGCGGTAGTTGCGACGGTCCGAGCGGAGAGACGACAGAGTCCCGCATCCTCCTTTGGCTTGCCGACGGTGGAGAGACGTCGTGAGCGTGCTCAAATTTGGCGGAGTTTGAATTGAGATGCATCTTGGTGGGATCCCCAAAGAAGGGAAGAGCGGGCAGTGGCTGGTCCCGTCTTCCGCCAGGGATTACCACTTGTATCTTCGGCCTGGATGTTCTGTCTGTGCCTTGAGTGTTCTTCGCGTCGCCGCTAGACAAGTTGCGATCTTTCCGCCGCCACTGGATCTTTCCGTGCCTGTAGGTCCCGACGGCTCCTTTAAGCGATGTGTGGCTTACGTTGGGCTTTGTT
This sequence comes from Decorospora gaudefroyi, assembly GCA_010015605.1. Taxonomy (NCBI): domain Eukaryota; kingdom Fungi; phylum Ascomycota; class Dothideomycetes; order Pleosporales; family Pleosporaceae; genus Decorospora; species Decorospora gaudefroyi. The sequence continues at coordinate 77,657 of ML975360.1, forward strand.
TCCGCAGTTGGGCTGGTTTTCGTCGATGGTGATACCGAGACATCACTGTTATGCTTCCTGCTCCAGATGGATTTAGATCTTGAGGGTGACGGTGTAGTGCAGCTAACTGGCGTTGGTGGTACTCCATCATTGGTTGACAAACAAGCTTGTGGGGTGATGTCTTGCTGATCGGAGCGGAGACCCGTATCGCATTCTGTATTCTCTGGAACAGCTCGCAAGATCGTGGCCGACTTTTTCGAGTTCCTATCCCTATGTAACAATGGCATGCTCCTCTTGGTGGCGGGCCGGGGAGAACACCCTTATGCTGTATTGAGATGTTGAACGTCAATACCTATTCCCGTGATGTAGGTAAGCTGCAGGAAAGGGTTGATAAATCCCCGTTGCAGAAGATGATGGAAGAAAAGTAGTTTTGTAAGGGATAGCTCATCGGCGCCGGGAACGTGGAGACACAGGTCGGTCATGGTGGCAGGGCACTGGGCTGTATAGAGTCCGAAGCCAAAATAGCAGTGTCCCTACTAAGGTGTTGCTTGTCGCCGTGGGGCCAACGAATGGGTAGCGCGTTGTGGCGCCCCGAAGAGGCATCCCAGCGCTCGGCGGAAGCTGAGCTGAGCGAGATGCCCCGTATAGATGGACATGGTCGAGCGATCGAGACGTGATAAAATAGACCAGACATATCTCCATTCCAGCATCTGCACAATGGATTCAAGCAAGACATGTCTCTATCGAACCAGCGCAATCAGATGTATCTCTCGTTGTTGATGGCGTACACAGTAGTAGATGGTGGTGGCATGGAGGGAGGCGAGGTTGCCGGACCGCACAGGCCAAAAGACGCTATTTGCGGCACCTTCGCTCGCTCAGCCCATGCGCGAGCTAAATTCGGGTCACACACCCCGTCGCCATCGCCATCAATAATGCGCCTCGCAACTGTGCACTGCGCATGTTTGCATCCTGGGCGTACTTTATCTGGCACAGTGCACACCTTTGCTCGTCTTGTTTCGAAACCGAACCCAACACCGATCTCATCAGCACCATACCTCGGTGCTTCCAGTCTGACATGGATCGCAACACAAGCCGAACGATGATGTCGCTAGCTTTCCATCAGCTACCTACCTACCGCCCAGCTGTGCCGTGCGAAATACGACAACATTCCGACGCTGTTGGCTACACAACCGTCGAGTCTCGACCAGCAACAGACGGCTGGCGCGTCGTATCTCACCATCGGGATACGTGTTTAGAGACATTCTGGCCCCTTTACGGCATCGGTGCAAAGTAAAAGTCTACCTATGGTGCGGAGACTTTCCACTCCGGCTCAAGCGGACTCCGGACTTCTGCTGCTGTGGCACGTAGTGCGTGTGAGGCGTGGTCCAGGCTGAGTACAACATGCTTCCGACGAGGTTCTTGCGCCACTGTGAAGCACTGTGTTGATGATTCGACTGTCCGTCTGTTTAAACCTACTGGGGAAGACTGATGTCATGTTAGCTCCGACACATGGAACCGTAGCTGGCTATCTATCTTACATGTGGGAGAGGAAGTGCGCATTAGCCATACATGCCACGACCAAATTGCGCTTACCGTGAAGAAGCTTGTAGACTGCGTACAAACATCCATCTAAAAGAGCAAAACACGCGAGCATAGTGTTTGGCTGAGATTGGAAAGCACCCCTCTTTGCACCCAGCGCTAGCGGACGACGAAGAAGGCACGACCTGAGCATCTCCACTAGAGACTATCAAAACACCCCATCAACTCCCTCTATTCAACGTCACCGCACGGACACAAGTTCAAGGTAAAGAGCAGTCGCGCGAAAGTGTACGGAAGTGATGAAGGAGCTGTATAGGATTGCGTAGGGCCCACTCTGGTGGGTGTATAGCAAAGGATAATCCTGAGGAACCTGTGTGCAATTGTGGGGGTTCGAGGTCTTGAAATATGAGTCTCTAGTTAACAGATGGTGTTAGTGGAAGAAGCGCTGGGTGGGCGATGTGGATAAACCTGTTAAAAGAGGAGGAAGGGAGGGAAGGAGGAACAAGACAATTATATTATCAAAACCACGATAACTAACTACCTAATTATCAATCCCCCAAATCCAACACAACCCTCCCCATCAACCTCCCCTCCTCCATCTCGCGAAAAACCTCCGTCAACCTCTCCATCCTCTCCACCCGAAAATGCGTCTTAACAATACCACGGGCCGCAAACTCCATCGTCTCAATAGCCTCCTTGCGCGTCCCGACCGCACTACCCACAACCTGCAACGCCTTGGCGACCAAAAGTCCCGGGTACGCACTCGCAATGGGTACAACGTCACCCTCGGGGATGCCCACACAAACGACACGGCCACCGAACCGTAACAGCTCCAGCGAAGAAGCGTAGGCTGCGTTATTCGCCGTACACACGACGACGGCGTGGGCACCCAGACCGTCCGTTAGTCCCATAACCGCTTGCGCAAGATCGATCTCCTTGTCGTCGACGGCGAGGAAGTGTTCTGCACCGCTGTCCATGACGATGTCGCGTTTGGAGGAGTGGTCGAGCCCGATGACGCGGTGGCCGATGGCGCGGGCTGAGAATTGGACGGCGAGATGGCCGAGGCCGCCGCCTGCGCCCATGATGACGACCCAGGCTCCGGATTCTGCGTTCGTTTTGCGGAGCGCTGCGTATACGGTTACGCCGGCGCAGAGGAGGGGCGCGGCGGCTGCGGAGGGGAGGGCGTCCGGGATCGGGGTTATGTAGTTTGCGGGGCTGAGGACGTATTGTTGGAAGGTGCCGGGAGTGTAGTAGCCGCTTATTTTCTGGGTGGGGGTTTAGTTTCATACATTGTTTGGGTTTAGTTTTTTGGGTTGGTATAGGGGCGTGTTTTCCATAGATGGGATGACATGGGATTGGAGAAACAAGCAAAAGAGACAGAGAAAAAAAGAACATAGCAACACTCACCCCATTAAAACAACTAGCATCAAAACCCGCCCGACAAGCTTCACACGCCTCACAGATCCCCGCCATCCACTTAATCCCCACCCGATCCCCAATTTTCACTCCCCCACCCACACCCTCCGTCCCAGGCCCCATCTTGACGACCTCGCCGACCCCCTCGTGCCCCCCTACCTGCCCCGCCTGCGTCGGGAACGGCAGTATTTTCCACGCGTTCATCATGACACCCATGTCACTGTGGCACACGCCCGAGTGGGTGAGGTGGATGAGGACTTGGCCCGCGCCGGGCTCGGGCATATCGAGGCTGACGATGGAGGTGGAGATTGTGCCGGGTTTGTCGTAGATGGCTGCTTTGTATTTCTTGGGGAGGTCGGCCGGCGTCGCCATGTTTTCTTCTTGGTACGTTGGGGGTCGTGGGGGGTATGGTGTGTTCAAGGGCGGGAAAAGAGATGTAGAGACAAAGAATGAGAGAGAGAGAGACAGGTAGAGAGAAAGATCTAGGCCTATCAAAAAGAGAAGGAGATTGAAGAAGAGTAAAACAAACAGGAAATATCAGTACTAGTTACATGTTACCTATATACGTACAGCGTACGTACTTCCCCGCAATCTAGGTAACAACCCCTTACGCTACCCCACCATCCAGCAAGCCACAGGAGGTAGCCTCCAACCTTCGAAAAGCCTATACAAGCTCATCAATGCAAGCTATTATCGGGTGACGAATACCCAATCACCTGTTTAGATAGAACGGTACGCAGTGCAAAAGAGGGACAGGCGAAAGGCCGAGGTAGAAACCCCGCATTGGAGAAGAGAGACACTACGTCAACGAACCACTGTCCAGATTGAATAGGGGAAGTAATTCACGTGTACACTTTTACTAAACTGGCAGACGTAACCTCGGGCAGGTGGAAACAATTGGCAAGTTTGAAGATCAAGTGCGTCTAGACGACTACAAATACACGTACCGCCCAAACTACCAAAAAAAAAAGCATTAAAAGCCAGCAGCACACGTGCACACATGCGCGCCACAGACGACTCCTAGGAAGAAATTGTGTCTCGAAAGGTGGTATAGTACAGGACAATCATTCGCCGTATAAGCGTAAGGGGCGTTAGAAGAGCTGAAACCCAAAGAAAATGAAACCACCCGAGCCCCAACCCCGATTTTCCAAGTGATGCTTTCTCCTTTCCATGCTATTCCGCGCCGTACCGTATTTGAAAATGTGTGGAATCCAAAAGTCTATGCACCTTGATTCGTGATGAAGGAACTGGCCAGGAGCTCGTCGGCACTGGGGCGCTTCTCGTGATCAATGAGGAAGGTGTCCGCTAGGAAAGTCCGGGCATCACCGCCGGCGTTGTCCGGAATGGTTGGGCTAGCATCGCCGCTGCCTCCGATCTTGAAAATGGCTTGCAGTTGTGTGCAGTTGGGATGCGGGTGGCTTCCCGTGAACATCTCTACGACAAGGCAGCCAAGAGACCAGATATCGGCCTTGCGGGTGTAGGCAGTTTGTCGAACGACTTCTGGTGCCATCCAGAAGACAGAGCCTTGGAGCGAGACACGCTGCGCTCCCTTCTTGCTGCCTCCTAATGTGGAGGCCTCAATGCGCTTCGAGATACCGAAATCGGATATCTTAACGGAGCCCTTGTTGTCGACGAGGATGTTTGCACCCTTGATATCTCGGTGGATGATGTCTCGGGAGTGGAGATACGACAAGCCCGTCAGGATCTGGCGCACAAAGTTCTGAATGAGCGATTCGCCAAGAGGACCGTAGTTGATCAACATTGTTGCCACCGAACCGCCAGGAACGTATTCGAGGAAAATGTTGAGATGACTTTCGTCTGAGTTGGAGCCGAGGTATTGCACGATGTTCTCGTGCTTGAGTTCACGGAGCAGGCCGATCTCGTGTTTCAGAGCCTCGACCATGTTCGTCTTCTTATGATCCATCTGGGAAGCACCGGCTACGGACGGAAGCTCGACCTGCTTGACCGCCATGAGCTCACCCGTGACAGCGTGCAGCGCAAGGTACACGCTACCAAAGGAACCTTGTCCGATAAGGGCTCCCTTCATGTATTTTACGTTGTCCCAGGAGTCTTGTTCGAGATACTCGGCTAGTTCGTCGTCTGACTCTTCGCCGTCTATAGCTATGGCTTCGGACAGGCGCTTGTTGAGCGAATCCCCGTTTTCCGTGTTACTGCTACTGCTACCCGTGAGGCTGCTGACGCCGTCATCGAAGTATGATTGCAGCGTAGTGTTGCCGTCCGGATCGGTAATAGCCAGCGTGTCCGAACCACTGTCGCCAGCAAAGGATACATAAGACTTGCGGTTTGGTTCGAGCGGTGACTCCTCGTCCAGAGGCTCCAGAACAGAAGACGCCATCGAGTCACGATATCCAGCTTGATTGGGCAGACCTAGTCGCATGACGGAAAGTGGCCGAAGTGGCCGGGCTGTGTTCCCGCCCTGCAGCCAGCTGTCGGCGATAGAGGGGAGGGGCGGCGCATCCCGCAGACTGGAAGCAACGCTGAAGTTAGACGCCATCGACAGGCGTGATGCTGCTCGACTGAGCCGATGTGAGCGACGTATCGACATCCGAACAGTCTTGTCAATCTCGTCTTTGCCAACATCAGGGAAGTAGGAAGTCAGATCGGACGTGATGAGCTCGCTAGGGGGTCGAGCACCGTAGAACTGCTTCAGTTTACGTGCACGAGCATGGAAGATGGGCGATCTTGTAGCGTCGCTTGGTCCTTCCAGATTCTGCGCTGTCGAGTTGATATGGCGTTCACGCTCTCGTGCTGATGTGGGCGACAGGGGGTAACTGACTGCAGCCAGTGACTCGCCCGTCAACTTCTCGATCTTAATCTGACTGCGATTGCTCGCCGGTACGTAGACAGTCTGCGTCTGTTGGAAGTTCTGTTGTTGGTAAATGCCAGCAGCAGCCTTCAGCTGGTCTTCATCGGGTTCTCCGGCGTGGACCTTGCGGAGAATCAATCGGCCGCGCTCATGTCGATTGGCGTCCTTGACGAGTCTAAAAAGCTCAATATCACTCAAGCGCTCAGACAGCGACGGGTCCGGCTCCGAGTTGTTCAGGATGTAGAAACAGTAGTTCTTCACATGCGCGGTGTTGAGGTGTCCTTTGGTGAGCGTCTTGAGCATTACCTCTTCGGCAGTCTTGCATCCTTCGATATTGACCACGGATGTCCGACCACCATCGTAGATGACGCGCACCAAAGCCTTGTCATGAGGCAGGATGGCACTGTTGGTAGCGCTGTCTACACTGGGACTCGCTCGAACGTGGTGGGCGAAGCGGGCGGTCTGCGGTGTTTCCGAGGGGGTAGTTCGTGCCTGTCGTACGTATTGCGAGGTGATGTTGGCCGAGCTGCTCGAAGCACTAAGTGGGTGGGCGCCGTACGTCTTGCCCATGTCCTTGGGGCTGTTCAGGCCGCCCTGTCGCTGGTTTCGGAGATTTCGGGTTTCTTGGTCGACCAAAGGCGATCCGGGACGCGAGGGCGGTTTTGTGCCGTATGCGTAGCTGCTAAGATCCGAGTTTGTGATTTGTCGCGACATGCGCTTCTCCGATCGAGAGCTGACCGGGTTCGTTCGCGCAGAGTAGAGGGGCCGAGGCGAGCCGGAGGAGGGCGGGGTGTAGGCTACGGTATCAAGGGTGGCTAGTGATTGCCTGTTGGACGTCCGCCGAGAAGCCTTCTTGTACTCTTTGTTGCGCAGCTGCTTGGCTTGGGAGCCGATGCGGACGCGGTCGCCGACTCTCTTGATGCCCATGTCCTTCAAGTGCGTCTGGTCCATCTCCATCAGGATCTCGCCGTTGATATGGTTGTCTGCAGGGGTGAGTGCAAGTCATGAGGGGAAGAGGGCAAGTCATACGCTTGAAGAGCTCGACATACTGAGCGCAATTGATGCGCTTCAGCCAATCGCCAACCTTGTCCTCGTCCCAGTGCCTGCTTATGTCAACAAAATGAACCCGCGTTTGCATGGACAGGTAGCTCACCTAATGGCATCGGGGGCGTCATAAATCTCAGAGAACTCTGACTCGGTAGGCGAGGCAAACATGGAGTGTTCGGCGCGGGCGTTGGAGGCATGGTTGCGGTAGCTGGAGAGGTTGCCGTACTGGGCCGAGGATTGGGAAGCGCCTCCGCTCATCGAAGGCGTAGCGGGATACGGAGACTTGGAGGCAAGCATGGCCATGTCTCGTCCGCGCGGTTCCGGGGCGTGTGTAGGGTACGGCGTCTGGCGTGTGGTGGGGGATGGGTAGTTCGGTCGGTTCGCTCTGTGATGCTCCGCTATCTCATAGCTGCATAGCGAGGATGCGTTTGACGGGTCAGGTAGGTAGGGAGGATGTTGGCCGGGGTGCGGATGTGGTCGTGCCGGTGATACGGATCAGCTTAGTGCAGTGCTACCAGGTGAGGTGCGGTGCGGTGCGGTGCGGTGCGGTGCGTAGTAAGCCGAGCGGCGCAAGAGCGGTATCTATTGTGCAATAGCGAGTAGCTCTTGCCAGACTCGTGCAAGGGGCCGTCGCTGGGCTGGAGCGGATGGGGGTCCAAAGCGTCGCCGTGGGATGGGGTGAGGTGGCTGTTGAGGCGACTGGCCGCGTCTTTGTGATGAAATGGGGGCCTGGGGGGTTCTTTATTGCGGCGCTCGCTTGGACAGGGCAGGGCAGGCCGGTGAGGAGGGAGGGAAACAAGACACGGGCTCGAAACAGAGGACCAGCCCGTCGTCCGCATCGACTGATGAACTGATGAGGGCGAGCGCGGAGACACCTTTTGGCACCGCTCGTGGCCAACGAGCGACGTGAAACGCTAGTGAGACTGGCGGCCTGCGCGCTGTGGCCAATCGGAGAGCCCCGACCTGTGAGTACAACCACCTGTGCGCGGCCAGCACTTGGGCATGGCATGGATGGGTATATATCTATATACAAGCTGGGCGTCGCACATCAAGCCTACGCAGCCTCCTTCTGTGCGTGTAGAAAGCTGTGTTATTGTGCATGGCAGATCGATGGCTACAAGATAATCGCGGTGCTGGTGGTGCTGGTGGTGCCGCTCGCTGGTGGGGCAGTCCCAAGTCTAGGAGTAGCCGGCGCTTGCATGGTTGCAGCAGTGTTTGCCGTCTCACCCATGCTCTGGATGTAATATCTTGACAGCTTTGCTAGTATGAGTACTCCATATACAGCAGCTTCAAGCGACCTGCCATGGCCCTTCACCAGGCACCTTCAGGCCCTGAGTGCCATAATGCAGGGCCAGGTAGTAGCCTGGTCAGCTCAAGATAGGTATCTGTCCTCGGCATCTGCCATCAACCCCAGATCCAGGTCATCGATATCTGGCCAAAATTGACACGCTCTCTGCTGAGTCTGCCTGGCGCGTTACAGACTGTGTCGATGATGATGACTGGCGCGTACGGCACTGCTCCGTACTGTGCATCTTTGCTGTTTCCGCGCCAGTTCGCACACACGCTGTCTCACTTCAGCCGCCTTGCCACTGCGCACATCATTTACAGCCCTGTAACCGCCCCAATGCGCATAAGACAACCATGGCTGGTAAATCATCATCATGCCTCCCGTCCCCCTTTTGCTCCACCGGCTCACTGGCTCACTTGTTTCTCATAACGAGACGGACCGGGCATCATGCGCGCCTGACCCGCACAAACCTTGACGCGCAGTGGCCAGCTCCTGGCATCGAGGGGGAGACGTGATTGTCAGTTGGTGTTGGGACAAGGCTGCAAACTGTCCGCCAGCTCCCCGGGTCACTGACACCGTTCGCTCAACGTCAACATGCATTGCGCTACCAGAATGCTAACCCAACAAACAATATCAACATGTCGTCCTCGTGTGTGTCTCGCAGACTCCAGCTTCACTGCGAGAATCCTACGCATCCTCAACTCGGCTGGAGTTGACTTTTAATAGACTCGGATGACGTTCTGCCCGATGACGCAGCGGGCAAACCCAGGTGCCCAGCTTGCGGCACCACCGTGGCTCTACAGGCAGAGGATGGGCCATGGTGCTGCACAGCCAGTAAAACAGCGTAGACCATATCGCTGTCTAAACCGCTGCTTGTCACGCTTCTCTTTCTCCCTCTGCCCAGGCTATCGCTGCCTTCTAGAAGACGTTAAACCCGCACTCCACCAGGCTGGGCCGTATTTGCAACCACAACCACAGCCTGCTCTCAAGAAGAAACACTCTGAGATCCCCTCCTACACTACCGTCTGCATTTCCCCATCTTCTTCAATTTCTCGCATCGCGCCTGCATGGGAATACTGCAATAGCAGCAGCACTTATTCGCTGCACTCCACAGCGGCCACCAGTCAACTGCGCGCGCAATAAGCAACGTCATACTGCAGCCATGGCCTATCGCGACCAACCCGACCCTCACCCATACGCTTCGTCCTTTGACAAACAATACTACGAACGTGCTAGAAGCCCAGAATATGGTACTCGGTCCAGGTCTCGCACCAGTACCACTGCCTCTGACCACCAGCCTCGCGAGACAAGTCCAGCCTGGGATAGGCGCAGCTTTGACAACAGCGCGCAGCCTAACCAGCAGCCACTCAAAAATGCCATCGGACATGCTTTTGACAAGTCGGATGCAGCAAGAGTCGTTGATCCCGATCTCATTGCTCAGATCACAGCCGAGGTAAAGAAATCCGTCTTGAGTGAGATCAAGTCAAGTGGGATAGCTGGTCCGACACAATCACAAGCCGCGCCCGTGTCACCGCAGCACTGGGTTCCGTCCTCGCCTGAGTCGACACTCGACTCATATCCGCCCCGAGATGTCTATACGCCCCCGTCGCCCAAACGAACGGATTTCCCCAGTCAACAGTCCCCGGACCGCGACCCGCTGTATCGCGATCCACTGCTGGATGGCAATAGCGACAGTCCCACGTCGCGCTTCGAGCGCAGTGCACCCGTAGAGATCCCGCGAAACGGAGCCTTTACACGACCAACTGCTGCAGCCAGAATGGCGACAGAGGACTACACGCCCATCGAGAAGATGTGGCAGCGTCTGTTTGAACCAGATGGCACACCGTTACCACGTCTAGGCCAACTCTTACGAGGTTTGGCGCTGCATCTGGTGCGTACCCATCTCTAGTAGCAGACAGGCCCGCACTAACAAGACACCTAGATCGAAGACTACGAGCCAAAAAACAGCCTTGTCATTTCCCCTGCCAAGATGCTCAAGTTTTACGACGAGGTGAAATTGAAAGACGAGATATACCCGTGGCAAAGTGAGTCCTGACTGCGTTCCCAGCAGCCTCTCGTTTACTGACTCCATGAAGCAATCTTTGGAGAGATATCGTATTCTTCCCTGTCCAAGATATACCGCGATATGCGATGTCAACACCACCTCATCCAGGAACATCCAGCAGAGCAGCCGTATGTCCCTGCACTTACACCAGAAGGTTTTCAGGAGTGGATGACTGCTATGATTCAAGCATATCCCGACGCTGAATACGAGCGACTGGTGAAGGCTATCCTCGACATGCCTATCAGCAATGCAGACGACCGAAAAGAACGATTTCCCAAGGAGCTTCCACGCAGGATGTTCCCGACCGTTGAAAACCTCCATGCGCAACAGCGATGTGCTGCAGCTCTTTCCTGCGAGGGTGTGGGGCCGCTTCGTAAAGCACCAACCTTTCCACCGCCGCCACCAAAGACGCAGGCATCTCCACCTGGCCCTAGTTTTGAACGGGAACGTAATCCCTATGTTTCCAAGCCAGAGACTAGAACTTTTGATCTGGATGAGGAGCACCTGCCGTCATCCATACCTATTGAACGAGAACGCAAACCATACTCAGCAGCTCCAGGTGCTGGCAAATCCTACGACGATGGCATGAGTCAGAGCTTTCATTCCGACACGGCTGCAAATGAGAAGCGTCGGCGTGCACAATCTACCGCTAGCCAGGGATCATGGCCGCCGCAGCCCACCGATAGTCATTACCAGCAGCCTCACTATTCTCGGACCGGCTCCACCAAAGTCCGATCCCGAAGCCCGAGTTTCTCCAGCTTTGGCACTCATTCAGAGTCGAATGTGCGGGACATCCCTGGTAGTCACTACTCATCCAACATGCACAATGTAGAGGATGACGCACGTCGGTACAGGAGAGACCCAGACAGCAGAAGGCACCATCGGCATCGAAGCAGTACGTCTGGCGTGGACGGAGCATTTGATTCGCAATCTCGATCGATGTACGACGACGATAATTACAGAGAACGAGGTGGCAGCAATGGGTACGACAGAGGCTACGACTCCCGTCGCTACTAAGGTGGTCGTTGAGGATGCAGCACCACCAACCGATTTTACGTCGCTACGACATGTATCCTCGCGTTCTCGATGGTTGTAGCTATTTTTTTCTGCTTTGACTGGAGTCGTTAAGTGAGGTGGTGTATTGTACTCTCTATCCGATTCGTTTGGTCACATACCCCTTCTTGTTCTATTCATTGCTTTGGTTATCTAAAAAGGACGTTCGCTGTACTATATAGTCTCGATCGTCTTGTGTTGAATAAAAAATTGTTTGCGAGCAGTGCACTGGCATGATACTTTATAAGAATGATGGCTGCCAAGCGCCTAGGTAACCACTTTACGCGTCGACCTCGGGACGCGTCTGTTCGCGCCCCAACCCAATTGACCTGAGTACGGTACCGTTATCGAACAACCACGCACAATGGCGCTACTCGTTGACAAGCATCGTCCGCGCAATCTCGAAGCCCTCAGCTACCATCCCGAGCTTTCAGATCGCTTACGAGCTCTTGTTCGTATCCATACCGTCTCTTTCAGCACCAGAGCGCACCTAACGCAATGACTTACCACAGGCCCAAAGCGGCGACTTCCCCCATCTCCTCGTATACGGACCTTCGGGCGCAGGCAAGAAGACTCGCATCGTCGCCACGCTGAAAGAACTGTACGGACCGGGCGTGGAAAAGATCAAGATCGACGCACGCGTCTTCCAAACGACGACGAACCGCAAACTCGAATTCAACATTGTCGCATCCGTCTACCACCTCGAAATCACACCGTCGGATGTCGGCAACTACGACCGCGTGGTGGTGCAAGACCTGCTCAAGGAGGTTGCACAGACACAGCAGGTCGACCTGGGTGCAAAGCAGCGCTTCAAGGTGGTGGTCATCAATGAGGCCGACCACTTGACGCGCGATGCGCAGGCGGCGCTGAGAAGAACCATGGAGAAATACAGTCCCAACCTGCGCTTGATCCTGCTAGCCAACGCTACGAGCAACATTATAGCGCCCATCCGGAGTCGGACGTTGCTAGTGAGGGTCGCAGCGCCCACGGAGAGCGACATTTGTACCGTGCTGAGCAAAGTGGGCAGGAAGGAGGGCTGGAAGGACGTAGAGAGTCTAAACCAAAGGATCGCAAAGGACAGCGGACGCAATCTAAGAAAAGCCCTACTCATGTTCGAAGCCGTCCACGCCCAAAAGTAAACAACACGCCCACACCTCCCCTCCTTGCAAAACCCAAGCTAACCTTAAAACTCTCGCAGCGAGAAGATCACCGACCAAACCCCCATACCACCGCCAGATTGGGAAGCCCTAATCGAGCAAATCGCGCAACAAATCGTTCAAGAACGGTCACCGCAGCGCCTCCTCCAAGTCCGAGCCTCGCTCTACGACTTGCTATCACATTGCATCGACTCAACCACCATCATCAAAACCCTGACATGGAAACTCATTCCCAAAACCGACGATGCGCTCAAACCCGAGGTGATCAAGTGGGCCGCCTTTTACGAACACAGGTGTAAGATGGGGAGTAAGCAGATTTTCCACTTGGAAGCATTTGTTGCTAAGTATATGAGGCTGTTTGAGAGGTATGTTTGTAATTGTCCCGTGGTTTTTTTGATGGGGTTTGTGTGTGTGTCTTGCAGTGCTAACGGTTTGCTGGTAGTTATGCTATGGGAATCGATTTCGATTCTGAGTAAATGGGTGGGTGCGAGTCAAACAGGAATGTAGCGCAACCGGGCAATGATACTATAATAAAAAAAAGAGTCGCATAATTCAGACCCCATACCCAATAGGCATAACTAGGGCGAAACACTCGGCCATTGTTGAACCTCCCCGCATTTTCATTACAAAGTTTCGAGTACTATACCTAGCACTAGTGCTGGTTTGGTGGTTACGTCATAACCATGAAGCTTTCTCCCATCCCATACACACCCACCATCTCACCAACCCACCAACACTCACCAAAACATCCAAAAGCCCCCCCGCCATTCTGAAAACCCACACACATCCCCACTCCCAAATCACCCAACAAACACACATCCCCACTCAGCATGCCAGACAAACTAATGGACACGGAGCCCGGTGGCGAACAAACTCAATACGAAGGCATCCACACATTCATCGACCCACACGCAAAGCAAGCCGGTCAATTGAGTGATAGTACGTTGACAATAACCACCACCACCATCCACCACCCATCCTCCGCTAACCCTCCAAACACAGACACAACCCCCAGCACCACCCTCGCCAACCCCTCCTCACCCAGCAAGTCCACCACAACGCCAAACACACAAGGCGTATCCGCCGCCGACAAAATCCGGTACGGACAAAGTATCCAGGAAGGCGGTATGGGTGGGCAGACGACGAGTGCGAGTGGGGAGGCGAAGACGGGGGGTGCGTTTGGAGGCGGGGTTGCTGCGGAGGAGGAGGAGCAAGATGGGGGAGGGGCGGTTGAGACGCGGAGGGAGCAGGGGTATGGGGGGGAGAGGGATATGGATCGGGGGGTTGGGGCTTGAGGCTGTTTGTGTTTGGGGTGATGGGATGGGAAGAGGGGGGGATGGAATGGGAAAGTTTTGAAGATGGGAAGGAAGCATGAGGTAAAAAAATGTCCGTCTGTTAGATTAGTTATATGGAACGTAGTAAGAATTTATTTGATTGTATAAATGATGATAGGAAAATATGATCAATGCTCCTCCCCATTGTTCTTCTATCCAAGATGGCCGTTATTTTCCTTAATTTCTTCTACTCAGGTAGCCTTTGAAAACGCCCATCGCTATGCAGCTCAAAGAACAGAAAAAAAGGACAAACATACAATATCGTACACGCTGCCCCCCCCCAAAAAAAAAAGGAAAGAAGAAAAACAAATGAGGAGGGATATCAAGGAGTAGAGAATTCAAAAAGAAAGCAAACAAAAAGAGAGCCCAAACATATCCCCATCCCATGCGCATGCAGACACAAGAACGCGTCTACGTCTACGTCTACCCTTTAGTAGCCTGATCCGACCTCATCCCCCCCTTACTATTAGCCGCCGCCTTCCTAGCCAACGCGCGCTCCCTCTCCAAAACACCCAGCAGCCCATCAGCCCTGAGGCCCAAACTACCAAACTCATGCGGCCCCGCAGCGTCCCCCCTACTAACCCCATTCCTGCTTCCCCCACCCCAAGCCCCAAGGCCCCAACTCGAGTTATTATAATGAGTGCCCGCACCAGCACCAGCACCACCAGCACCACCAGTGCCCCCGCGCATGATGGGGTCCAAGCCCCTGGTGACGAGGGCGCCGCCAGGCCCGTGGCCATACATGCTGACGCGCTGTACTTTGCGTAGCTTCTTCATGCCGTAGACGGCGACGATGACGCCGCAGATGGAGCACCAGGCGCTGATGCCCCAGAAGCCGAAGTCGTTCTCTTCGATGAAATTTTTCAGATTCATGCCGTATAGGGCGGCGACGAAGGTGCCTGCTGTGATGGCGAGGGTCAGGATGGAGAATTTGAGGTCGAGGAGCATGAGCGAGTTGCGGTTTGCGTCTAGGATGGCTTTGACGCTGTGATAGAGGTTAGGCTAGTGAAGTGGGAGGCGGGGGGGAGGGGGGGTGGTTATAGGAAATCGTAAGGAGAGGGAAGAGGGGCGTACATTTCCTCCGTATTCCTGATGCTGGACACCAAGTTCTCGGCCGCTTGAACGATTTCGTCGGCGACTTTGTGGTAGGATTCTAGCAGCATTTCGACTTCGGTATGGTCGTCGTCTTCGCGTGTTTTGCCTTCGGCTTTCTCGGTCAAGTACATGGCGCTTAGGTCGTCGTCGGCTTCCAGTAACTCTTCTAGCGCGTTCCTAACCAGTCGTGCCTTTTGCTCAAAGCTACCGAGTTTCTTGCTATATATCAGCAGATAACGGAGCTTGTCCCGGTCAATGTCTTCTTCTAGCTCCCTCAGCACTCTTACGACTGGCTCACTGACGCCTTCGAACTCTTTCTCCAGACTCAGTGTGACGCTTATCAAGACCGCTTCGAGGGCGCGGAATTCGTATGCGAGCGTGCCGTTTAGGTTGGACTCTTTTTGACGAAGTTTGAGGTCGAGGTCATACATGAAGACGGACTGTGACTTCGAGTCTGTGGTGCCATATGCATCGAAGACGAGGACGCGGTTGTGCTTCAGGAGGACGCGCAGGTTCAGGAGGTTGATCAGGATAGCGGACGGCCGAACGAGAATGTGCGGGAGAAGCGAGGAGTCGATCTTGCGGAGATCGCGAGGAAGGAGGCCGTACTATTGCTAACGATCAATTCCACATCCACGGCATGTAGCTACACGACGGTGAAGCGTACCTTAGCGATCAACTCGCTCTTCTTAAACTCTCCGCTAACAAGCGTAACATTGCCATGCTCGTCAAGCTCTGTACACCGCATCTTCAGCTCGTTTGTCGGTCGCATTATACGCCCCAGGGTATTCCCGAACCCAGTTGAGCCAGGCGAGGTTTCATCCGGAGGCGGTTTGGGTGCTTGGAGCCGGGCGAGTCGCCGCATCTTCGCTGAACTGAACACGTTCCACGCATCATTCGAGCGCGTAGTAGAGAACATTCGGTGGGCGGCGAGATCGACATGTTGTACTGAAAGCTTCGAAACATCTCGAATAGCGAGCGCATTATCCAGCCTGAGTTGCGAGTTTGTTTGCTTGAGAGGGCAGTTCGAGGTTGCAAAAGTCCTGTTTTCAGAGTCGCCTTTTCTCTGCAAGATATGCGAATTCCTTCGATTTTCTGCATTGCCTATATTCCATCTCGTCCTGTTGTTTGTCCCATAGCAGCGTGCCTGTCCGTTCATATAGGCGCATTGCGCGACCGGCCGTTCGAAGGCATTGTTCACTTGCGCTCTCAGAAAGCTCAGAACCGACGGCGATGGGGCGGCAACTCTGTGCAGTAGAGTCGTCTTCATAACTCTCCGGTCAAGTCGATGTGTATGCGGAGGCGATCCATACGGTCGTTGTTTGAAACTTCGCTCAAGTCTCGCCCGCACGTCATGTCATTCCGCGATCTTGAAAAAACATTTGGCGCTAGTGGTGACGTCACGTGCGCCGGTGTCTGCTCAAACAAACGTACCGTTGCAGCGATACGATCCTCCTCGTTAGAAAATAGCCTTTCGTTTCACGGCGAAACCTCGATAGCATGTCTCATCCGCTCTACAACGCCCTAATCCGCACGCATCACATCACATCGAGGAAGAAAGTGGCCAAGCTCAAAGCCGCGGCTTCCAATTGTCACGTTTACGCTCTTCTACGCTATGGCGGTTGTCCCGGCATCATGTACTGCCAAGGGTCTGAAACTGGCGTAAAAGATTGGGTGGCCAATGTACAGAGATTACGCTATAAGGACTTTCAGCTAGTGAAGAAGCCTTCCGGAAAGGAAGCCGATGACTCCGGGGTGGAAGATCGCGTTGCGTATGGAAAGCTAGAAGAGGTTGAAAGTGTGAAAGGTTTCGGTGCTCGGATGGAGGGTCTTGGTGTTTGGAGATGGTGGAGGAAAGGCATGGGCTATGCGGGTGATGACTGAGACCCTCCTTTTCAATACAATAACAACCATCTGGCCTCATATCCCATGATCGACGGAATATGTCTATCGAATTCGAATTGGTCTGAGATAGGTCTTGATTGGCACCAAATTTAGGTGCCTCAAAATATGTCTCTTTTCACTTTCACTAGGTGAAGAGAGGCGGAAATGAGAGGCGCCTCCACAAGCGCAAGGCAGTCCTGAATCCTCTTTCACTAGTGTCGACCTCAATCAGCTAGGCTTCAGTCTTAAAGCTTGCTCGTTGCCCCTATCACCTCTACCTGAATTCCACAATTCAGGGTAAGCCTCTCCTTTCCTTTGCAGTATAAGGACAGCACTGACATATTATTTTCAAGCACACGGAAACCAATATTCCAGGGAAAGCGTCGACACACACGCAATAACGTCCCTCCCTAGAGGTCGAAAACCCCCCCGCTTCGAAAAATGTGAGAGGTACATCGGCTTGGAACTGTAAGAACTCAGCCCACGTACTGATATCGACTATTTGTGCTCATAAGTCTCCTACTACCACTACTTAAGAGTATTAAGCACGTAGCCAATACAAAAAATCCCGTCGTATTATCCGCAGATCGACTGATCCGCAGAGAGCCTCCGTCTACTGTAGATCTGACGTTCGTTGCTATAGCGCTACTACAAGGCTGTCGCGGCTATTTTGTTCTCTAGGAACTTGGAAGGTTCTATCTAAGCCTACAGGCCTTTCTAGGGTGCATAGAGGTTGTTACAGGTCTTAGGGCTGCTGTCGCACGGCGATCTCTGCAGGGACGCCGCGCCCGCGGTACTTCTACCCCTAGCTAATAATGCACGACCCCGCATATTTTACATAATCCACTAGTCTGTAACTTAAGCTAACTTAATTTATCCGTGTAGATAAGCTAAGTAGCCCTTATAGTAGACCTCATAGGTTTTTTATAGCTTAGCGTCTACCTGCTTATAAGTTATTCCCGAGCCAGCGCTGGTAATAGTCAACCCTTTAGACTGCGTAAAATATCTACATTATACTGTAACGGGAGGAGTGAAGATTGTATTACTTGTGAGATACTACGTTATCGAATCAAGGTAAGAGCGCGTAGGCGGAAACTTTAGAGTTCCTCGCACGGCCCACCTCGCTTAGCTAGCGTTACACGTGACCTCTTGCAGAGTTTGCAGGAGGTCGTGAGTTCGATCCATGACAA
>ML975361.1:0-95337 GCA_010015605.1 Decorospora gaudefroyi
TAGCTTCAATCGCAGCCGGGATTGCTTCCATATTGGTGGAGTTATCGCGTGGTGAAGTTGGCGTGTTTTTGGTGTTTTGGTGTTGGGGTGGCTCGATCAGGGTCCTGGCTCGTTGTGTGTCCCACCTCGGTAATACAAGAAGACAAGGGTCCTTATAAATACGCCCCTTACCCCCGTACTTCGCTACCTAGCGCACGAGCTCGCTCAACGTATTTTAAACAGCACCAATATCTTAACCCAACAACGTCAAAGAAAAACCCTCCAAACAAACCTACAACCTCTGCCTCCCCCCGCCCCCTCTATTCCCCCCAAAAAAGATAAATCTTCTCGACGGACCACGGTGGGGTCCTTGCTGTCAAAACACGACCCTACGCCACTCACCCAACAAAAAGAAAATCGATAATCTACCGATCACAGTACAGGACAGTTACCTACTGTGTATCATCACGAGCATATCTTCGATTGGCCCGAACGGGTCGTGACACCTGCATCTACCATGCCAATCCGAACCTAAATTTCAGGAAGAGCATACTGGCCAAGATAACAGCTTGGAGAAATAGACTGTGGAATCAGAGTTTTGAGACTAAAAGTAAGTTTGACAATAGATTTGATTTAAAATTTTCGACAATAAAAGAAACACACTGGACTATACAACGCCGCCCCTTTCCGGTTACCGAATCCCATCTGCACAAGACTCCCAAACAGACCAAACGCCAAAACATGTGCCCAAGCATGGCTGCATGGTATAAGCAAGAAGTACCGCTTGTTTGTCTACCCAAGTCGCAATGCCAGTAATGCCAGTATCCAAAAAAGGAAACAACGACGACCAAGTACACAAGTAGAACGAACGCTAAAACACAAAAAAGCATCGCAAAACCTACTACTACAACTACTCTCCCTCGTCAATCTCCTCCTCTCTCCCACCTGCGACAATAGCGATTCGCTTCTTGGGCTCGCCCCATAGTTGTTGCAGAACCTTCTTCTTCTGGCCGTCCCTCAGACCCTTCAAAAACCCGTACGTGCCCGTCAGATCGTTGAGCTGCTGCTCTAGGCCAAATGAATTCGACTGCGCGCGGCGAATGAGCGGACTAATCAGGTTCTTGCGCGCCTTATCCAGTTGGTCCTTTACCGAGGTGATGATCTGAATATGGCCCTTGAGCTCCGACTTGTTGATCAGAGTCGAGGCGCGCACATCCTTCAACAGCTTCAGGTTCTTCTCGTACTTCTTGATCTTGATTTTGTTGTTGGCACTGTTGCTGCGCCACATGGATGCGAGGAACTCGTCCTTTCTCGTCGCGAGCGAGTCTTCTTCTTTCGCGACAGAGCGGTGCAGGTTGTGGAATTGACGATCGACGCTCTCAAATAGCTGGAATAACACGTCTGCGCGCACAAGTTCGTTCGCAATGTTCTCTTCTAGCGTGGAAAGGAGGTAATCAAAAGTGCGCTCCAAAGTAGCTTTGGAGCGCTGTTGTGTGGTGTGGCCGAGGACGTCGTTAACGACACGACCGATGGCAGTCGGTGACCCGTTTCGCTCGAGTAGGCCAATTTTGCTAAGCCCGCCATGCACATTCCCAATGACAGTATCGATTATGCCAATCTTGGGGCCTTGTATGCTTCGTAGTTCTCGCTTTGCCCACTCCATAGTGATGAGAATGCTGCCATGATCAGTATGTGTATGGGTAGCGAGAAAGCTATACCTACGAGTCCATGTCTCCGTCTACGTTTGTGAAGAAACTTGTAATCTTCTCCGACAAGATCTTGAGACTGTCTCCTAAATCGTCCAGCTGATCAATGATAACAGACGATGCGGGCATGTTGGTGGCGCGAACGCTCTCTCCTAGATCCTGCACTGCAATGCTAGCCTCTGCCAGTTCGCGCGAGCGCGGTATAACGTTCTCCGAAGCATACAGCAGCGGCTCGAACTGCTTCGCCATGTTGGCAACATTTGCGACATCCGGGATAAGACTCGCGGTCCACGGCTGTAGCAGCAGCCATGATAGGAGGACGGTAACGACAGTGAAGATGACGTTCGCTCTCGACTTGGTGAATATGTGAAGGCCGCTCGCAAAGGTAGAAATGGTCTCTTCGATGGGGGCAGTGCGGAACTTGGCTTCTCCCCGGTAGGCAAAGCGCATGACTACAGCTATCAGTATGTGCTGCGCGCATGTGTCTAGCTCGACTTACAGCCTTCGACAGGTCCTGTCTCGTCTTGGTGTGACAGCGCCATCTCATTTCCGTGGTGCGCACCCGCACTCGCCTGCGGTTCTTCCGACGGGCTCTGCAGTCTTGATGCAATAGTACCCGGCAGGTAGCGCTGTTCCTCCTCCGACAGCGGCTCGGGGCTTGTTCGCGGCGTCTGCTTGTATGGCGACTCTGGTAGTGGGATGCGCGACGGGGTGACTTCTCGGTCGCTGCGATATCCAAACGGCGACTTGGAGGGGCTGCCTCGCGCCGCGCTTTCCCCTAGCAACGACTTCCGGTACCAGTGGTTACTCGAATGCGATTTCTGCCACGCGGGCGGCGCCCATGGCCCGTCTGACTCGGTCTCCGACTCTACTTCTTCCTGGGGGATGCTCCACCTCGACGAATGCATGTTGGAGCGCCCGCTGTAGGCCGAGTGCATGCTGCGCTCCGGATCGAAGGCCTCGAGCGACGCGCTTAAAGACGGAATGTCGTGCTCGTACAGGCTCCCGCGGTCCATTGTGTCCATCATCTCTTGCGCGCAGCAGTCGGTCGGAGTAGCGGCGTGGTAAGGATGCTTGTAGGAGGCTGGTGCGCCGTTCTCAACTACGATAGTACCACAGGGCGGAGGCTCTGCGCTGCGGGCACATGGGAGTACCCTTGTGACGCGTGGATTAGGCAGGAACCGTTTCGGAGGAGGGTGCCTGACGCTTTGGTCAAGGGCGTGCGAACATAGACATAGTGAAAGAGGGAGCATCCGCCCTCTCGCAGCGATAGGCCTAGCCCATCTCTGGAGATCAACGGCCAGCGTGTTTCCCAGGGCTGCAGTGGGGTGAAACGAAGTGGCTGGGAGCCGGTCCCTGGTTGGCTGTCATCGCTCGGGCTAGTGCGGGGAGAGGGACCGCGACCACGGCTGCAGCTCACGTTCCTTGCGCTACCTTGCCTGTGGAATGAATGGTGACGGCAGCATGTAGAAAACACCCACTCACGTTGCCTATTCAGGTCGAATGGCAAACACGTCTTCCACAGTGTAGAGCAGCGCATCTGAACAGCCGACGTCTCTGCACCTCTTCGGCCTTGCAGCCCTCCCATTGGCCGACTTCGCGCTGTGGGGCACACAAAAGCAAGCACGAGTCAGGTGACTGGATGACAGGGTTCAATACCCAACTACTTCCTGAGCTAGTGTCATGACATCCGACTGCTTGATAGACTACGAAGTAGTGAGAAACAAAGAAACATTCGTTTGTATGAGACAAGATGGATAGAAAATGGATGAAAATGTCTTGGAATAGTGTTACACTTACCACGAATGAGGCGACGTTTAACTGCAAGCATGGTACCTTCGCATGCACACCCCAGCTTTAGAGATACTCCGTACATAAGAAAACTTAGAGACCTATGATGCTTGGTAGTAGGCACGCTAACGCGTGGCTACCAGCAAGGCACGTTACGGAAGGGGCGAGTGGTGAGGCCAAGTACAGACGTGTCTGGGCGACAGGCAGAAAAGCGAAATATAATAGTATCTCGATATGCAGCATAACTGTTTCATGTCACTTTTTGTGTCCAACGGTTGCTCCATAGCAGTGAGCCCTTGAGCTGTCGCGAACGTGAAAATACCGTTAGGCTCTGCAACGTTTGCAATGGTCGTTTTACTGATGAAGCATAAACGTGGTGAAACACATCTTCGTACATTATTGCAGAAGCACGACGTGGTGTGATGAAGTCATGGGCTATGAAATACTGCACGTGCTGAGAGACGGCCAAAGTGCGCACGGACTCGTACGCGACATCGGCATGAATTTCATCGTCACTTTACGCAAGAAGAACTGGAAACATCTCCGACATCAGCACGACACAATGCCGCCCCGATTAAACATCACCACGCTCACGCGATCAATCGCCTTCCGACCAAAACCCCAGTTACCATCGCCTGCACGACCATGGCTCCGTCCCGCACCGTCGCAATGTCGCCTAAACTCTGATTCCGCGAAGACGGCAGCCGCCGACCGGTCGAAGCGAGAGGATGCGAAGCCGATTGAACACGTTTCTGAAGAAGCGGCGTCGATGGCGCAAACCATGGGCGAGCAGGGGCCCGATCTTAGCCAGGGTACCCCCATCGAGGATGTAAGGTCGAATGGCGCGTACTATGGAGGGAGAGACTAACAGCTTGTTAGGTAGTCAAGGGAGACAAGTCGGCACAGGAGAACCTGCCCAAAGTGATGCAGGACAAGCTCAACTCGCAAGCCCCCAAGACGACGCCAAACATGGCACCAAAGGGCTCACGATCATACTCAACGACGACGACGACACCAGCAGACGGGAACGGAGGACCGGATATGGGCATTGTAGATATGCGGCCTCTGCCTGAGGTACCAGCGACGCCAGGTCTGAAGTTCGAGATGCCATCTCTCCCGCTTCCTAGAGACGGCCATATCAAGCATCGCTACGATCCGGTCGTTGAGCAGGTCACCAATCTGCTCATGCGACACGGCAAGAAGAGCGTTGCGGAGCGAGTAGGTCAGCGCTCGCGGATGTATTGCTTGCAGATAGCTAACGTGAGTTACAGCAAATGGCACTGATTTTGCAACACCTCCGCACATCACCCATCCCCAAGATCAACCCAGCAAGGCCCCTGCTCCCCGGCGCGCCTCCGCCATCACATCTTCCGCTTAATCCCATAGTCTACCTCACGCTCGCGATTGACTCAGTTGCGCCGCTAATGCGTATTCGGAGTCAAAGAGGCGCCGCGGGAGGCGGTGTCGCTCTTCAAATCCCCGTTCCGCTTGGGCAGAGGCAACGCCGGCGTGCTGCTATCCAGTGGATCCTGGGCGCTGCAGCGAAGAGGGTGAACATGGGCAGTGGAAAGGGCAGCTTTGCCCAACGCATCGCCCAGGAGCTCGTGAATGTGGTCCAGGGCACGAGCGGCATCTGGGACAGGCGCAATGCGATGCATAAGCTGGGTGTCGCCGCCCGGGCTAACATTGTGCTGCCCCGGAAGAGGTAGTTTAGTGAATGGGAGTCGTGAGCACTATGTACAGTACATGAGATTGCAACAGACCACACTGTCTACCAACGGTCTACCTACTCGTACAATTGGCTACCGAACGATGCAACCAGTGTCATATGCTTCTTGGCCGGATCGGGTGCGCTGCAGCTCCGCATTCGCAATGGTGGGGCGGCAGTGGCCGGGCACAGCCACACTTTGTCCCTAGCCGCCCATGTCTCCGACGAGTTTTATTTTGCATGTGTTCAGCTGGTGCAGCAGTGTTATGAGGTTGCGACTTGTGTCGAGCAATTGAGGAACTGGTTTGTGCACACGTGTAATATTGTGATGGCGCTTCTTTCCCGGGCAGAATTCGGGGTCCCTGTGCCTGCGTGTGAGGCGGCGTGGGCACCCGCTGGTGCTCCTCTGGCGCCAAGCATTGGCAAATCGCCAGATGTTGAGGGGTTTGACGTCCACCTCCCACCGCCTAGACTAAAGAGAACCCGCGACCGTAGACTCGCGCTGACTGTTCCTGACCTGCCCACCATTTGCCTGCGCTTCTATTTTCCTTCCACATGTCGTCGGCTTCCATCAACCTGCTAGGGAACAACTTGTTCTCCGACAGCGGCTAGTCATATACCTTACGGACCGGCCCGCCATCGCTCTCAGCTACCACTCCAGTCTCTAACTTAGCATTGCTACCCCACCGCTGTTATTAGCAGCATCACGCGCGCACCCCACATCTTTCCAGATCAGTACTCCGCCGTGTGCTGGCCTGAGCAGCCCTTTCACCCGACAGCGACTTGCCGGGTCTAGGATGCCAGGGCACAAGGCCCATTGATATCTCCAGACTCCTGCCACGCCAAACTACCCCGCGAATCCACCCGCGTTTCACTGCTGTCCTTCGGCGAATATACAACGCCTTGTACAATTAGGCACGCGACCTGGTGCCGTTCGCCATCTTTCTGCATACCCGCCCCAAGCCCGCTACCTACCATGGCGTCGCTCGAAGCTGCGATTGACGAGGAGATGAGAGAAGTTGTGGCTCTCTTGGAGGGCAATCAAAAACCGGGCGGACGTCGTGCTGAGAGTCCAGCTGCACGCGCCCAAAGTCCTAGCTCGGCTGCTTCGCCCATCCGCAGTATGCTGGATGTCGACAACACGGCCCAACACAGAAGCTCGAGTCGGGGAAGCACTGGCATCCCGTTCGCCATGCCCTCGTCGCCGCGTCGCGTGAACCCTGAGTCGGCGTACAAGTTCGAAATGCTACCTTCGATCGACGCGCATGCTATGCCCAAGCGCGTCTCGCAAGGCGGCAAGTTCGACGTGGCTGCGAAGCCCCGGGCCATGTCATCTGTGTACGGAAACACGACCGGCTTTCTGGGCTCTTCCAACTCCAGGGATAGACACAACTCTATGAATGGGCCCCTCGGTAGATCAAAATCGGGGTCTCCTGGGCCCGGTAGGTCTGCTTCTCCAGCAACGAGCATGTTGAACCCGAACCAGCCTGCGCCCTCTTCCAACAACACCTTCGTGACAGATTCAGGCAAGCGCATCGACATGGACACGGCATACCGCAAACTCTCCGACTCCGCACTAGCGCGTTCTGAAGGAGGCCTATCCTCGCTCCCTAACCGGAAAGGCTCAGACCCTTCCAAGGGCCTTGCTACCGCTCCAGGCGGAGGTGTTCGTCTTGCTACGGACGACGATGGAGATGATAGTGCGGCCATGGAGAGTAGCGACAACGGTTCAGATAGCTCAGATTGGGAGGATGGGTGGAGCGATAGCAAGAAAAAGGAAAGAGAGCGAGGCAGGCAACGCTCGAGGAAAACCTCTGGAGGTACCGACAGCATGGGAAGAGATATCATCACAGCTAAGAGCTTGCTAGCTGCGGCAGAGCAAGAGCGTGAGTGTTGCACGTAATCTTCAGCCCTCGATCGAAGACTAATGCTATATAGGGCGAGAGGTAGCGGTTTCCTACAAGGTGCGTTCGCTGCTAGAGCCAGCCATAAATGTCACAGGTCCCAATGGCGAAAGGATGTCAAGGAGAAACTCATCGGGAATTGTACATCCGCACACCAGTTTTGACCAGGGAGGTTCCGGCCTCTCGACTCCTCTTCATTCCGACCACGAGGATGAGCTCGCCGAGATCAGATCTGCCCAACAGCTATCTTTGAACATCTCACCCATCCAATCCAGCCCAGAAGCCCACCGCTGCGTTCGACAGATTATCAGAGGCGACTATGTTCAGTTCGCAGAAGACGCCACAAAAGGATTGCGACGACAGCGTGTATACTTGGTCTCGACTGATCTCAGCGACGAAGCCGCCTATGCTTTGGAATGGACGATAGGCACCGTCTTGCGGGACGGCGATACGCTTCTCGCCGTTTATGCTGTTGATGAGGAGACTGGCGTCGCAACAACGGATGCTTCCGGTGCACCCGTCAGTCAAGGTACTACCGGGCGACAGGAATCGGACCATTTGAAGAGGACGCTGTCCAACCATGACGGTCTACCAGAAACAAGACCTGGGTTCTCAGCTCTGTCCAACTCTATAATGGCAACGGAGGCAAATGTAAATGCCATGGGCAAGGCCGAGAAAGATAGGTATCAGGCTTGTGTGGAGGTGTCTGATCGATGCGTCAAGCTGCTCAGGAAAACTCGCCTACAAGTACGAGCTGTTGTCGAAGTCTTTCACTGCAAGAGTCCCAAACATATGATCACTGAAGTGGTGAGTCTGATTGAAACATCTCTGACACTTTCGACATGGTGCTGACAGATGACTGACAGATTGACTTCTTGGAGCCGACCTTGGTGATCCTTGGATCGCGAGGCCGGAACGCTCTCAAAGGGTAAGCGCGCGGCCCCAGCGTTGAACGCATGAAGCTGGAAGGCTAATTGTGGCAGTGTTCTTCTTGGGTCATTCAGTAACTATTTGGTGACCAAATCATCGGTCCCTGTCATGGTCGCGCGGAAACGTCTCAGGAAACATAGCAAGTACAAGCGGCAGAACGTGCGAATGTCGAATGTGATCGCTGGCTCCAATGATAGGCTCGCAAACGCCAAGATCGATTAGACGTATGTTTGGAGATTTGTCAATCGTGTTTCGATGTTTTTTGGCGTACGGATGGCGGCAATGTGGCTGAGATAATTTGAATTGCGGTGTTGCGAAACATGGGAAGTTTGGCAACGGAGAACATTCGCCCGGCTTGGCATAGCTGGAGTATCGGAATTTGTTTTCTTTGAGCATATGCATCTCTACTCGATACGGTACCGGGATCCGGTGGCTTGTCGGCCAGCTATTTTTGTTCGGATCGTTCTCAGGCACGAAGTGCTTCAGATTTGTCCTATCATGGACGGCCCCAGCAGCATTATCTCTACAATGCGTCGACTAGGTATTCGGGTGTGTAGGCTGGAGGTGTCAATACCCACGTGCCATTTTTTTCTCCCGTGTGTCCAGCAGGGTCAGGGTTTCTCAATCGCAGGACTTCTACAAGAATAATTCGCGTTCAAAACCTTCTAGCGCGCCGCTTGCTCGACAGGCCTCCTATTCTTAGCACGATGTCACCCATCTCTGTAAATAACGAAGTTTCAAGTTGTGGATTGCTCTGATCGCGGCTGCTTCCGAGAACATGCCGACGTCATTTGCTCTTCCCGTTTTCGTGGGAATTTTTAGGCCGGCGCCATGGGCCCGAACAGCAGGTTCTCAAACTTTCCTACGCTCCACTACATCTCTTAAGCAAGCCAAGGCTGCGACTTCCCCGCAACGCCAATGCGGTAATCGGTGCGCGAGGGGTTGTTTGTGGCGCAATTGGCCTGACAGAACACGATGAGCATAGAATCCTGCTGTCGCGTGTGTAGTACGATATACCCAAGGAGTGAGTGCGGCTGTTGCCGGAAGACCTGGGCGTGTCCAGGACCATGGGTCATGGAGGAGGTCATCTTGATGGTCAAAAGGGCGAGGGGTGCCTTGCCAGAAAGCAGTCAAACATTCATCTGGCGGCATTGTCCTTTCATCCACTATGCGTGTAAGGTTCATTCACATGGCTTCACCAGAAAGTTACCAACATTCCTCCCGATCCGGACAATGCCACTTTCTCGAAATCGATGAGGATGAGCTGGACACATCGAGTCTCCACGCACGAATCGTCCAGTCTCCTACGCGGGAAATCTTGCTCCACCAGCACACCAGGTCACTATCACCCTCAAACATCGACGTTAATGCGGAAACACTCTTGTTGGACCTCGGCCGTCTGGCGCCTTCCATGGTCAAGGAATTCATCCCAAGGACCAATCTGGAAAACACCTTCCCGTTTCGACTCATCAACGATGTCAACTTACAAGGCGAAGAAGACAGCTACATTGCCATGAGTTATTGCAGGAAGAATCTCACTCAAGAGACGCGCAGAAGAGTAGTTACTCCAATCGGGGATTTGCCATTTGGGTGGCAGAAAGAAGTTGAGCAGTTTCCCTTGCCGACCAGTGCTCCCCTGTTTGGGGCCGTTATAAGAGAGAGGAGAATAGGTGAGGGGTTGTGGTTCGATCAAGTTTGCATCGATCAGGAAGACGAAGCTGAGAGACCTGCAATCATCGGGGCCGTCGACACCATTTACAAGAATGCAAGGGCAGTTGTTGTAGCGCTGGACGATATCATTGTTACGCCGGACGAGGAACAGTTTTTGCGTTACTATACCGAGCAGTACAGTTACTGCGAGCTCCCTGGGGATCAACAGCCCAACGCAGGGCAGAATCCACCTTTCATGCAGCAGTACGGACTCTTCCGGGCTTTTCTCGAACGCATCATTAGCTCCGAGTTCTTTGAACGCGCATGGTGCACGCATGAGATGAAGATGGGACGGAACCATGTCTTTCTCGTCTCTTGTTATACACAATGCGAAGATGAGATACATACGGTCATTCGATTCACGGGCGATTTCCTCACTCACATGCTGGTCCTTGGACGCGAACTCGTCACCTTACCACCAGCATCCACTTCGAGGATCCGCTCACTCTTAAACTTCTTCCAACATCAAGTCCCATCTGATGCAATCGCCTCACCGACGCCAAGTACCCCCCAGAGCATAATACCAAACACAACATCCTTTGTTCCAATGGTTTCAGAGATCTTCTGCATGAAAGCCGGCGGAAACCCACGATTTCCAGAGTATCTGCGAAGACTGGACGCCAACCGAGACAAGACGTCTATCGCACTGAACGCTTCGGGCTTACCTTTAGCTTTGGCCCCTCCCAATCCCTTCTCGAGACCGAATATAGAGGACGAATGCCTTCGAACACTCCTACTAGTCGGTATTGCGGCGCGGGATCCTGTTTCACTTTGCACGACGGGCACACCACTTCAGCTTCATGACGGATCGGTTTCCTGGCTATGTCGGCCGGGCCCGCTTGACGGGAACGCAGCCCGTCCCTCTCTCCCCCGCTTCCATACGCAAACCGGTCAGATTGTGCAAGCGACCGACGGTAGAGCGGAATATGCACAGCTCAATCTCATCTTTCTAGATTTACCGCACCGCACGCAGCCCAGTGCCTCCTTCCCTACCCACGTCGTCCAAGCGCGTGTATTCATCGATCACTGCGTTCAATACCAAATCCCTGGGTCCGGACTGTGGGGCTTCTCCCAAGCACCCGCTCACTCACGAACACCAGCCTTACGCAATATCTTTATTCAAACACTAGCCTGCGTCTTCGACTGCGGTTCGCAGTGGCTCTCCGAAGTCTCGTCCAGTATACAAGCCCAGATAGACCCCCACGCAATCGACATGTTATTAAACCCACACCTACTACTACAGAACTACATTCTCCTCCCCGAAGGCCGAGCCGCTCTTTCCCAACTCGTCCACTTCGTCTCCACGCTCATCGCATCGGGCATACCCTGGGCATCCGGTGCTTCGGAGCGCACCCACGGCCCGCTCATCATCTCTGCACCCACCTCTTCCTCCTCCTCCTCGGCCTACAGCCCCCCTCCTGGTGGTAGTGGTTCTAGCGGCGGCAAAGCCATCATCTTCGCGCCCTTTGAGCACTCCAAGACACTCCTCATCGCCATCCCCGAGGCGGTCAAAAGCACAGAATTCGCGGCCCTGGCCCGCGGCTGGATCCTGACTAGTATGAATGCGTATACCGGCAGTTCCAAGGCGAGTGTGAGTTGGACACTGCAGTCCAAGGGCGTGGTTTTTGGTAATGTGAGTTTTGGGAGTGCGGTTCAGGCCTGTGGGGATGCGGAGCTGAGGAATCATCGGGTGTATGGGCCGTCGGGGAGGTGAGGATGCTGCGTGTCTGTGTGTGTGGCGAGTATGTGCGTTGGGGTGATGACTGGAATAGAATGGTTGGGTGTGTGTGTTAGATTGGTTGATAGATGGATTTATGAGATTTAGATATTGTAACGTTTATAGCTTGAGATACACATTTGTATTTACGTATGTTTTTTTTTCTCTAGAAATTCTACACACGTCTTTTTGTTCATCGCTTACACTTATTTCCATTCTCGTGCGCGATAAACACAGATACACCGGAAAGGACTTTCCATGGCTTTATGGTAACGTCTTAAACTTCTACGAGGCTTCAATGAGGTTTCACTCAAACACACAAGCAACAAGATCTCAGAAGCTACAACCAACCAAAATGAAGAAAACCCTTTACCCCGTTCCTCCACTCAAAGGTTCATATTTAGCACGGGCGCCAGGTATGAGATGTGGGTTCTAATTTATAAATTACATGGGAGCGGGTGGAAGCAACACGAGGGTGCGAACAGAGTCACAAAAAAACCAAAAAAAAAGAATCAAACGTAGTATCTCCAACATACACCCAAAAAAAAACAAAGAATGAACAAGATGCCACATTTATTTCATGTTCTGCTGAAGTAGCTACGTCATGCTCCTATTCGTCCATAGCGCACTCATGTGCTCTCCTTGCCCAAAGGCTCCAGTTCGGTAGTGATGAAGTCTTTCGCAGAGTAAATCATGGTGGAGCCGTAGACCACTCTGCGCTTCTGGCCCGTACCGGCAGCGCTCGTTCTTTTCGCCCACTCCATTAGGTTGTTGTACTCATCCATCGATGCGCCGCCGACAGGAAACACAATCGCTTCCGTGAAGCCTTGCCGCCTCTGTCCGAATGTGGCATCGATGCCTCGTCCAACGGTGCTCTGATGGGTTCGCGATTGGGTTGCGGGCGGAAGAGTACCTCTGGCATTTGCGGACCGAGGGTCGAAAAACAAATATTTTTCCGTCTTTGAGATGGCGCTGGCGCTCGCGTTGGTCGGGTCCATTAGGGACTCCGTGATCTTGGTGAGGGTAAGATCAGAATTGGTAGGGAGGTAGCTCTTGATGCCGGACAAGACGCCTTCAATAGCACCAAGGTTTGCACCTAAACCAGCATCCTTCAGACGCGACCCCAGGCCACTGAACCCACCGAAGAGATGCGATGTGTTTTGTGTAGCTTGCTGTGTCGGCGCGGAAGCGATCATAGTCATGCGGGTGATTTGCCGCACGGTTTTGACATATTTGACGGCTGTTGTGTCTGCGCCGGCGGTCTCGAGGGCTTGCGTGAAGCTGTCGAGATCGGCGCGTGAGATTTCTTGTTCGGTGAGTAGGTACCACTGAAGGAACAGCCGCAGTTTATCCAGTGGTTCGTTTCCTTTGTCAGAGTCCTTGATAATCGCAAGGATCTGGGCCGAACTCAGCTTCTCGAGGTCTTCCTCAGTTTGAAAGAATTCATCCAGCTTGCGTTCTGATTATGTCAATAACTGATGGCGAAATGTGAGAATAGGTTGTCTTACGTTTAATGCTGGAAAGATGTTAGCACAGGAAACATACAATGGTGGATTTTGGTGGAGCTTACCCATTCATCAAGTTCTCTAGAATGGTCATATGCATCTGAGTTTGCGCTTAGCGAGCGGCCTTGTGATAGAGAGTTGGGGCCGCACCTCAATGTTCGCCTTTCTCGCCTTCAACTCAGGCAAACGCGCCATGGCACCTTTTAGTTGGCTAGCGAATTGACTGCTCTCAAAATCATCTAGCGAGCTTGAACCAGTCTGCTTCGTGATGCTGTCGGCTGGGCTAACTTAGTAATGTATATCATCATGGCGCAGGTAATGTTGCATACCGTCCGCCTGATAGCGCGCCCACTCGCTTGTTACATCCTCAGCCTAATTGCTATGCGTCAGTAGATAATTTGCAGTTCCCCCGGTGAATTTACTCACGACGGTCGGAAACGGGGCAGCGGCATTCTTCGCCCAAAAGGGATCTTGCGGAGTTAGATCGTATGTTTGTGTCTTGCTTCCTCCCTCAGGCTTGTCCTTGTCCAAGGGCACGGTGATGTTGATCCGGTTCAGCCGTACGTCAAGCACGTCGTACACCAACGAATCGTAGATCCAAGAGTGACTCATCATGGGAGTCTAACGTTGGTGTATAAGTCAGCATATTGTTCACATGCAGTATGTATAGGCAATGCTTCTTACCAAATCTTGGTTTCGGTCCACGATAATGAGTACGGGACGGGAGGTCGACTTGTCAGACAAGAGTGTTTCTTTGTTGTTATTGTTGAGAATGTAGTCGCGCAGTTTGCGGTCGACTAAATAGGAGTCCGACGTCAGTTTAGTCTCACGAGGGAATCGGACATGGACGGTGCTTACGTTTGGCGCCAATATCTTCCGCCGCGCCACCCTTGGGACATCGGATGATGGGAACAACCCCATTGGTAACCACGACTGAGAAAAGTCCTGAGACAATGCGATTAATGAGGTCGTCAAGCTCCTGGTCTTGCGTTTGAGAAGAATTTATTTTATGGTACGCCCCACGAAGGTTGAGGTGGAATTGGTCTGCATCGGACACGACGAAGTTGAGATACTAGTAACGTGGTAGTACAGTTAGCAAAGCTGTTGGGCGGAGGGACAGGTTGGGAGAATCCGCTAAACGTACTGTCCGCCAGTTAGAAATTGTCCAATACGGTGTAGGGAGTTTGAGTTTTACCCTGATCGTACAGTTGTGCAAGATGCTCGGAAGCGCCTGAACTCGCACAGCTGGAGGCAAAGTCTTCGAGCCTGCAGGAGGTCAGTGCTGCCCTGGCTACTGTTCGTATACTGGGGTGGTTTTACAGCTGCCTGGGTATTTGGCTCGTGAAGTTGAGAAATGCTGGACTGTATAGCCCCTGCGCGAGGTCTTTCGTGATCAGCTCCGTGTTCTCTGCTGTTGGCGCTACAAGATATATCGAGGGCGTGTCGGGAATCGGATGTCGGGCAGTTCGGATGTTGAAGTGTACGGTGACGCCAGCGGCTCTCAGGTCATTGACCTGGAGGACGGAGCTTATGACGTCCCTCGCATCGTCGTCGAGGATCAAGACTTTCCATATGGCGCCGTCCGCGGTGCTCGTGGGTTCGGTCACGGCGTCTTGCGCGTCGGGGTCGGGGAGGGGCGCGTTGAGGTTCAGAATGCGCTTGATGGTGGCTAGTCTATGTGTTAGTCAGGCTGCATGCAGCATAGGAGAATGCGGCATACCAATCTGCTTGTCCCGCAGTGAGAGAGCCATTGTCGCGAATTCGTGCTGGCACCCGCCGTAGTGCAAGATTACCTCATGTGCCGGGAGTTAGGGGCAGATGGGATTTTTTCGCGCTGTGGAAAAAATTAAAGCTCGCAGAAAAGACACGGTGGCGTGGCTGCCTGCTCAGTGCTCGGTGTGCAGTGTTTACGATCTCTCACTCTGTCCCCGTGGTCTTTGCACGGTGACGGTGATGCAGCTTGAGCTCACCCGCGGTCCCGCGCCCAACTCGGGCCTAGCGCGGCACACTCCTTGGCGAGCCGGCCACCCTTTGAAAACGCGCTCGCCCCTTCGCCGCCCTCCCTCGCTCCTCAACTCACCTCGGCCACAACCACCCACTCCTTCTTCCCTCTTGACGCTCATGCTACTTCTCAGTGAACTCCCGCCCACCTAATAAGGGCATCTGATTCTGGAGCTAGATTCTACTTTCGAGTCGTTGCTTTGGGGGAAGTGTGCCTTCAGGCTGGCTGCGGCGTTTGTCGGGAGGGCTTGCGGCTGCTGAGAGCAGAGTGACAACCATCTTCAGCTTTCGCTACTAATACAGCTCCATCACCATTTCCACGGGCTTCGCGTCAGCGAGTCTGGCCGGCCATTCGCGCAGGCGAACAGCAGCGCGACGCAAGCTGCAAGCGTGTGTCAAGCAGGCACTGCCGCCGCGTGTGCTGCGCTTTGGGTGCGCGCAAACGCCAAGTGACGCATCACCAGTGTTCTCTCGTCGCAATAATACGCGAGGCATAGTGCCATCCTGATAAAAGCCAGAAGTACGTTATTCTTCGTGGATTGGGGGACACGGCGTCGGAACACGGCCACTGCGTCGTGAGCGTCTTCCAGCACATTTCCGGGCACCGCAACGGCGTCAGAAAAAGGCCAGGACTGCAGGACTGACGGACACACCTGCACCACGGCACTACCGCCCGAACCGGAAGTTTTATCGACCTTTTCCCCTTCACGTCTTGTCGAATCGGCCGCCTTCACCCCTTGTGATCGCGCCAGTCCGCTTAGCGCCTAGTGCGTCTGCATTATTGTCGCCTAAATCCTGTTTGCCGGTCTCAGACACCACTTGTGCGTTACCAGCCAATAAGATCCCTGTATTTCCTGCTGACGCATCTGTAAGCCAAGAAGTCCAACACCATGGCTTCCAATCACGTGCCGAGTGACCAAGTCCAAAACGTCTACACCGACCCGTCATATCAGAACCTCTTTCCATCCGTCGACCGCTACGGCACTCCGTCGTGGGAGGCTCAGCTGCATCAACACCAGGGTCTGCCGCCTAATGTGTCTGGCCAAAGCTGGCACCATAGTCCCTACGCACAACAACCCTACAGCGCTCCGAGCCAATCCTACGGTGGCCAGACTCACGGTCTCCGCACAGCCTCGCCGTACCAGTATGGCCAGTTTGGTCAGCAAGGGCCAATAGGCAACTATGGACAGACCCCGAATGTCGACCCCTCGCTAGGCCTGGACCCCAGTGCCATCCGCCAGCAACAACAGTCGCCGTATCAGATGCCCATGCGTACCCTTACTCCCCAAGGTCATGGCGGTACTGTGACTCCGCAAGCTCTGCAGCACAACGCCCCTCTGCTTCAGCAACCCCGAACCACTGCATCTCCCTACGAAGTGAGTTTACCCCAAATATGCAATCTTTTTGAACCTGGTCCTAACGTCAGCCAGCTACCCAAGAGCACAGCAGAGATCTTTGCTCAGCCACGCGCTACACCGCCCTCATTGGTGAAGCCGGTGCGCGTCCCGGAGTATGACATTCCGAAGGGCAGGAAGTCGGGCGGACTTTATGTTCTTGATCAAGCTGCTTTGGCCAAAGCCACAAAGTCCACTGCTTTGAATAAATTCGTGACTCTCGGCTCAGAGCCCTTCCATCTAGCAACCAATAGAAGTAAGCCTTCGTGCCCCAAAATATCGTTTCATAAAGCACCATCTGACACTTGTTTAGCCGCGCTCCCGGTATACGTTCCGCGACATTCACTGAAGGATCTGAAGAAAGCCGGAGCGGACAGCAAGAAGCTCCGTGCCAAGCAGTTGGCCTCGAAATCCCAGTCGAGAGCTCTCAAATTCACAAAGAAATCTGCAGAGTTGAAGAGAGAAGTCAGTGATGACGAGAGCTCGACCGAGTCATCAGACTACGACAGTGATTCTAGTGACGATGAAGAGGAGGAGCAGATGCCTGTACCGGCTTCACGACCCGAAGACCCTGACGCGGCGGTCCGGTACGATGTCGTCAAAGCGACGTGGCACCCTTCCACGTCATCGCCAAGCTCCGAAAAGATCAAGACCAGTATGCGCGACATTTGGGAGGTATTGAACACGATCCAAAAGCGGTGGCGAGCCGATAGCAAAGCTGTATCGGAAGCAGAGGAGCAAAAGAAGACAGGTGAGCTGCCCGTGCTGAAAAGCCGGGTAACTAGTCAGCGTGACCTACTTAAGTCTGCCCTTGAAGCCGCGCTTGAATCTGCTCATCCCGATGTGCTTTACCAGTTGGGGCAAATCAAGCCTTTCTTGTACATGTGTTATCAGTTTCTGGCGAACCGATTCCATAGTAAGGACTATGATGGACCATTGTCTGCGGTCGTTTACGAGGTTCTCTCGCGATGCGGCACATTAACATCTGAGCTGCTCGAAGAGACAAAGCTCATAAAGGCTCTTACTTCCATGAAGAAGCACGCAAATGAAAAGCACAAAGCATTCATACAGCAAGTGATTGATGGAGCCGCCGTCAACTCCAAGAAGGCAAAAGTAAGCCCTCCACCACGGGCCGAATCGACAGAAAGCAAAGGCATTAAGCGGCCTGCAACAGAATCTGCGGCCCGCTCAATGAACGAGGCTCCTTCGATGAAAAAGCCAAGGCCGGCCGAGTCCCTGGCTAATGCGATTAAGATGTCGAGTTCGAAGACTGCAACAGCTTCTTCCAATACGACGACGCAAAAGCGGCCCGGTGAGAGGCCAGGCCAAGCACCTGCGCCCGTTAAAACTCGTGTCAGTCAAGTTGCGAATAAGCCATCTGGAATTTTTGCCTCCCTCACAGCGGCCAGCAAAAAGCCAACACCCGCATCAGCGGTTTCAACGGGTGCAAAACCCAGTAGTACCGCAAGTAAAGCCTACACCCCGGCAGCCAGAGAAAAGAAGCTTGGGGCAACAACAACGAAACCTGCCTTCTCGTTCGCTCAGACTATGGCCTCATTACAGAAACCTAAGGAGCAAGAAGCAGCGCCTGTCAAGTCTGAGAAACCACTGCCGACGGAGACGCCCGAAGAGAAATCCAGGCGATTGCGGAAAGAATCTCGGCGGCATTTACGCGTCGCCTGGCGGCCTGCTGCGTCGCTGGTGGAAATCAAGTACTTCGACCATGGACAAGATGACGAAGAGATGGATCACAAAGAGGATCACCTTGTCCGGGATGCCGGGGATATTGGTGGGGAGGGTCATATGTTCAAACAACACAAGGAACTCGACCTTGATGATGATGAGGAGGATCTAGACACCGAGCATAAGTCTTGGGCGCAACCGTCGTTGGTGGACTTTAGCGTTCTACCCCCGGACGAGCGCAAACGCCATTATGCGCCTTTTGGAGGGGGCCAGATGGAGCCGTCATGTCCTGAAAAGGAGGCCAATGCGCAACGTGAGAACGCCACGCTGATGGTTTACTACTCAAATTCCGATGATATCCCACCATCTCCTCAAGAGCCAGCGGAGCAAGCACAAGAGACGACGTCTGGGGTCGCGGTCACGCACTTTGGGCCCCCGCCTGAGTATGTGTTGAAGAGGTGCCCGCAACCGTCGGTACCGGCGACGATGCCAGACCTTCGCCAGCTTGAGAGCGTCATCAAACAGTTCTCCACGACGAATCAACCTCCCGTCACCATGCCAGTGGCCACTGCCGAGAACGGATATACGCCGCCTCCGGCTTCGATAGCTCCCCCGATGGACGCCTTGAACCTTCAAAACATTCTTACTTCTCTCAACAGTAGTCAAGCTGCTCAACAACCTCCACCAGTACCGTATCCAGTTCCTGGTCAAGTACAACAGCCCGGAGTCCCCGTTGATTTCGCTGCTATCCTTGCTCAAGTTCAGGCAGCCGTGGTCAGAGGTGATCTTCCCCCTGCGCCGCCGCTGCCACCATACGGCTCTTCTACCTATCCTCTCGCCTTCCCACCCCAACCACAGCAACATGAGCCTACGGCATGGCCTCAACAAATGCACGAAGTCTCTGCGTATCAACCCCAGTACAACCAGCAGGCCAACGGCGGGACCAAGCGACAGCGCGATGATGGCAACAGCAACGATCGCAAAGCGGGAAAGCGAGCCAAAACATGGGATCACAAACCCCACAAAGTACTTCAGTGCAAGTTCTACTTGAAGGGCCAGTGCAGCAAGGGCGAAAACTGCACTTATATTCACGACCAGAACTGAAGCCTTGTTGGGTTCGGTTGGGAGAGGTGTAACTTGACAACAACATGGTCAATGTGACTTGTTGGATGATGCACTTTCTCACGACACTTGTCGGGCCGGTTATTTGTATGATAGGGGCGTTTTCCTTCACTTCTCATCTTTTCTTAGTCATGATTCGAGCATTCTGCATTGCATACCCCGGGCGGTCGACCTGTCTACATTCGCAGGTCTCAGGGCATTTCAGGGCGTTTGTCACTTTAGCATTCGGCGCGGCAGCATTTGCATGGCGCAGGGTGGGGTTCAAGGCATCCGAAAGATGCGGAGACGGGTATGATGGGTTTAGGCAGCATCCGCCGGATTGAAGGGACGTGGGGAGACAGATAGCAATGCAGTCGTTGCTGCCGATGTCATGATGCATTTTTGTGCGTTTGGAATGTGAATACTATCATCGTGATACCATGGGTCGTGGCGTGCCTGCAGCTTGGAGCATCCATCCGGCCGTGTTTCCTGTTTGCCGGTTCGGTGGTTGAGAGCAGCAATCGCTTGGCAAAATAGGTTAGGTAGGTGCTGCATCAAGTGGACGACAATTCTGATTGCACCTGTGACTCGTTTTGATCTTCTGGAGTGTTGTTGTGGTGGTCATGGTGGAGTAGCGGGCAGCAACCGATTCCGCGCGCCCAGGCCCTCCCTCCCGCACGGCAGGTACGGCAACCTCCGTCATATTTTCTCAGGCATCAGACATCAGACATCACCACATCACCTTGGCCCGTGTCATTCCAGTCCTCCCCCCCTTAGCTCCACCGTGCTCCATCACGACCACGCCCACGCCCACAACCGCTGCAGCACCCAGACCCACATCCCGGCGCTTCCCACGCTGCTGGCTTCTTCTTGCCGGCCCTTCTCCGCAGCCGAACCATCGCTTCCACCCTTCACGAGCCGATCCAAAAGCACCCCACGCTCACACGCACACTCTCTATCGCGCCCTCAACCTCGCCAATCTCGGCCACGCCCCGTACCCCGCAATCATGGCTGCCGTCCGCAAGAGGACCACCAACATCGCGCGTCGCAGGCGGACAGACGACGAGGATGAGAACCAGTCGGTGGCGACGCTAGCGGACGACTCCCAGAGCGACGCTTCCCTGCTGAGCGACGTCGACGAGGATGCCGATGCGGACAACAGCGACCTTAGCGAGGTCGACAGCGCGCCGTCGCTCACACAAGCAAAGCCCAAGCGCAAGGCAAACGGCGCCCGCGATGCAAAGCCCCGGCAGCCTGCGAGCCATCGGCAACCGTCGCCGCCCGTCGCCCGCTCCGACGTGGCCTTCTCTACGCTGAAGGAGACGGAGATGATGATGAATGGGCTGAAGATAGGAGACGATGGCAAGGCGG
The DNA here is from genome assembly GCA_010015605.1 of Decorospora gaudefroyi. NCBI lineage: Eukaryota > Fungi > Ascomycota > Dothideomycetes > Pleosporales > Pleosporaceae > Decorospora > Decorospora gaudefroyi. Next base: position 20,501 of record ML975361.1, read on the forward strand.
CTGAAGTAGTCGACTTTGAGACGGGCGTGGCAGCAGCAGCGGCAGCCCCCGCCGTGGGTGCGCCGTCATCGCGGACTGAGACGCTGGGAGAGCGGCGGCGGCGGGAGCATGAGGAATACAAGAAGAAGCGCGACTCGGACCCGGCCTTTATCCCCAACCGCGGCGCCTTCTTCATGCACGATCAGCGGCATGCCCCTGGCCAGAACGGCTTCAGGCCCGCCGGTCGTGGACGAGGGCGGGGTGCGCCCATCGGGGGGCCTTTCTCTCCGGCAAAGTACGTTCAGGACCCGGAGCAGGAACAGAAGCGTAGACATGGACGTGATACTGACTTGCACTCCAGCATGCGACCACAGGCACCCGAAGCCACCGATTCGCCCTGGCAACATGATCTCCACGAGACGGTCAACGCACCGGGCTCTCAGGCCCAGCCAGCTCCGCCCGCTCCCGCTCCCACACAGCACGCATCGAACACGCCCATGTTCGCTTCGAGAGTGCCAGCGGGGCCTACCCAGAAGCCCGCACCCGCACCCGCCCGCAATTTCTCCACCACAGTGCACACGCATAATGCCATGGTCCGCGTGTTTCTGCCCGACATGAAGGCCCCTATATATTTCCAAAATGTTCCGATTAAGCAGCACACTCGGCTTCCGAACCACCGACCACCCCTACGCCGCGATAAGCCTGTCCGCATATCGCTGCCTCCCACTCCCCCGCGCTACATCTTCCCTACCACGGAGCGCTCCTTCATCTTCATCCCCCGCGCGTTGCGGCCTAATCAGCAGGGCTTTGGTCGCGGTCGCGGCCGATTCGGGTCCTTTGGTGGCGGCTTCTCGAGCAGACGTACAAGCGCGTACGGTGGCAGCGTGTACTCGCCGAGTGTGGCCATGAGCAGGCGGTCTTCCATCGCGCGTGAGATGGGCCGCGATAGCCTGGTATCCCCTGCTGGCTCCATGATGTCGCGCAACGGCGGCTTTGTTGATCCCAGCCGTCCGGTGGTACGCCTACCGCCTGGCGGTCCAAGGATGCCTACTGGGCCGTCCATGATTTCGCCTACGAACGGTGCTGTGCAGCCGCCTTACCCTCTTCCGCAGAAACCGACGTACCGGGAGAATTGGCAAGGTCAGCTTACCATGCACCAGCCTCGTCCGCAAAAGACCGTCTCGGTTGCTGGCATCGAGTCGCCTGCTTCCATGAGCTTCAACCCTCCTCAGCAGCAGGAGCAGCAGCCGTTCCACCAGCAAGTGCCCGCTCACATCAGTGGAGCTGCTCCTACGGTAGACCAATCTTATTACCAGCACGGTCGTCACCCATCGTACCCAAGCCAAGTGTCTACTGGCACTCCACTCAACAACATCCCCGAGCGAGCGATCCATGCGCCCGCCTTCCAGCCCTATGGCCAGCCCGGCTTCCAACAACCCCAGGCTTTCGTTCCACAGGGTTACTACTACCCACCCACTGGCGCCCAGCCGCAGTACATGGCCCCTGCAGGCATGGTTCCCATGTTCGTCCCCGGCGCCCAACAGCCTGGCTATGCCATGCCAGTGTCTGCTCCTCCCGTCGCTGCTCCGCCGGCCCCAGCCGGTCCACCTAACATGGTCGCTTACGAGTCCAATGGCATGACCTACTATGTAGACTCGGCTCAGCTCTACCCTGCCCCACCAGTGGAGAACTATGCTCAGCCTAGCTATGCTGTGCCGGGCATGGGAGGGATGATGACGCCAGGCCCGGATGGCGCATACTACTATCCTCAGCAGATGCAGCCCCCGGCCTACTATCCCCAGCAGTAGATGCGCGTTTATTACCAGTATTCCTTCTCGATATCTTAGATGTATTTTCTTTCCACTGCGCACGCGAGCATGGCGTACTCTGGCTTTCATGACCGATCATTTGGCGTTCCAACAAGCCTGTATCCTGGATTTCCTTTACGATGGCGAGCGTGGAAAACCCCTAATCATATATTTTACGACGAGGCCGGCTCTGCATCATCTGCCGCTGTTCGGATTTTCATCATTGTCATTCAAATCTTCGCCTTCCTTTTCCGGGCGAGACGAGACGACCCTTTGCTGTTTGCCATGGCGTCTCTGCGATTGCGACGGTCGTGCTGTTCCTAATAAAACTTCACACTTGATTCCCCCTTCATCTGACATGGACACTTGTTGTTCGGGTCTTATTCTGTACTTGGCTTCTTGTATCATGGTTTGGCTTCAGGCGGATGTGTGTTTTGAGTAAAGGGGCGCACGTGGCGGAACGTGACACTATCATGTGTTTTTCGATCCCCTTTGGATCAGCGTATAGAGCGTTTTAGACCAATATACACGGGTAAAGCGACATTGCTTGTGCGACCGAGGTTTTCATGTCTACGATATCATCTAGTTGTGATCATTGTGCTCAAAAGGATGAGCAATTCAATGCCTTTTCTGCCAACCCCTCACGTCCATCTACTCCATTCGCACTACAAAAGGTATGGGGAAATAACCATTTACCATCCTCCCGAGGTTCTAGAATCCAAAGCCCCTCAATTCATGGTACGTCTAGGTAGGATAGGAAACCCTTGGCGCCTGTTCGGGTGCTTCCTTCCCGTACTTATACCCGAACGCCATCAGCCGACGCTAGCACTCGCTAGTTGAAAGTCGACCACACTCCTCCCTTTTCATTGCCCGCTCAACCATTCTGGGACGGTTGACAGCCAGCCACAATCCGAATGCGACACGCGGCGTTGGCGAGGCCCCTACGACGGACGATCGGTCGGGGGCTGCGAGAAGGGGGCATGGCGACAGCCACCGCAGGAGATGGTGCTGCCGCGTGCTGCTACGGATGATGAGTTATTTTGTTTCTTCATTTTTCTTTTATCAGGGGAATGTACTAAGTCTAGGTTTGATTAACAGTCATCTGGGGGCTACTTCGACGGATCGACGTTTGCTAGACTGGCTCTAGATGTGAGGAGCTGGAGGTAGGTACGATGTTTGCCACTGTTCAATAATGTGTAGTTGAATATTCGAAGAGGAGGAATTATTCGGGCGGCTAGGATACAACCTCCTACATACCTATCCTCAAGGACGCCCGACCTTGGACGATGTCCAATGGAGGGAAACGACGATGTACTACTCCGTACCGTAGATTCGCTAAATCTGTGGCTTGACTAAACTCATGGGCTCGCCAGACCCTGTCATGACCTTTGTACCAGTCGTGCCAGTCAACAGGGGTTGACGGGGTCTCCGCCGCCACGACCAAAATCAAAGCATTACAGATTTACTGGTAAACGGGCTAGCCACACTTTACGCGAGGTGTTCGAGAACCAGACGTGTGAACCCCTCCTCTGAGCTGCATGCTCAGCTCCCACATTCAGCGTCCTGGGCGTATCGGATCTCTTCGTGGCTTATACTACGCGGGATGTCCTATCTGTGGCTGGCATGCCATCGTCTTCGTGCGAGCTGGATGATATCGGTCTAGCCGATCTTGCTCTTTTCGCGAAGCATACAGCGTCTCGGTCGCCTAGAACGAGGTTATCGATCACAGTCGCTTCACCTTCGAAGGGTCTAGCTAACGAGTGGAGCTTCTTTTTTGGGCGCAATGTGGTCAGGAGATTCCTGAATCCCCTACAGCCCCGCAGCTCGCGAGATTGGACTTGATCTAAAAGGAGCGAGCATTTCTTCCTACATAAATCATCTGGAATCAGTACCGGTTCATGAGCTTAGGCGCTCTGCTGGAGTCTCCGTTCTTTCGTTCAATTGTTTGCTGCTTTCCTTCCCAACATACCCGACGCCGGTCACATCATTCGGTCTGCAGCAAGTGGTAAATATCTGAGTCCTTTATTATTGTTCATAGTACATATCACTGACGATGTTACAGTAAGAGCACGACCATGGCGCCTATCTCTCTCGACTTTTCCTCAGTGCCTAATGGCAACTCCAAAGCACCAGACGTCTCCGTCTTGGAGCTAGGACCATCATCACCATTAATGGAGCCCGTACAGAGCCTTCCGATGCCAAAATTTGGTGCCAACAGAGAGTTATCTAGTTTGACGATGACATCAAGACCTGGCTTTGGTCGCTCCACGAGCGTTGCATTTGAGGGCCGTGGCACCGTTCATGAGTTCTTGTTTTCCCTCAAGAATGAACGCTTCAAGCACATGCCCCACGACGGCTCTAGCTGGGACAAGATTCTCAAATGGAATGACAACATTGGTGGGATCGTTCTACTGAGCGTCGGCGTACTTTCTGAATTTATGCTGAACAGCGAGGATGCTACCCGCCTCATCTGTGATAGTTGCATGAGTCTGATCAAGGTAAGTTATAGTACCCAGAACTGAACCACGAGCTTGATTCTAACGCGTATAGCTGGGCACTACTCACACAAAGACACTGTTGAAAGTGTTCAGCCACTTCCACAAGATTGCCAACTCGCTCTCTGTATTTCTTCGCCAGAGCCATCTCATCAAGTCGAACCCTGATGTGCGCCGTGAACTTGCGCATGCATTCCAGAATTTCGCCCACCAGACGCGTGATGCTCAGGTCTTCTGCTATGCCAACCGTCGCGGTACGTAACACCATCTGTCTAGCGGCGATCATCGCTAATGGGGCAACAGGAGTCGCCAGTATTACTTCTTCCGATTTCGATGCATTTGTTGCAGTCAGATCTGCCACCTTCTACAGTCACTTAGAGAACGTGTCCATCTCTCTTTGGTCCGCAAGCAAGCATTGCTCGCACTTCAACGTACGCAAGATCCGCAACTTCTTGTCGCCACAAGATAGCGCCATCAAGAAGATTCTGGCAAACCAGCTGTACACTGACTCCAGACGCGCCGAGTTTACTTGCGAGTGGTTTGCAGGCCCTCTCAGGAAATTCTCGAAGAATGGCAAGAAAGTTTTGCTCGTCTCAGGACCTGCATGCTCCGGCAAAACGTAAGCAGATTACCATTGAAAACATTACGTGAGACATATACTGACTGCATGTCTGCTACAGTGTACTGGCTCGTTACGCACACGAGAAACTGAACGAATTCGTTGAGGACGATGCGTTCGACGTGATCACCTACTCCGTCGGTAAGTTCACTCTTGCTCCGCCATGTCACAACTAACAAGCCGACAGACACGAATGTGAATTATACCACAAGCCCGCTGAACATGATCAAATCCCTCTTGTTGCAGCTTCTTGATCGAAAGGTTGGTGGTCACAGCCTTCTTTCGCATATCAACGAGGCAATGGAACATGCGCAAACAGGCTGCAGCGCCAACGAGGTTGAGACTGCCCTCTGGAAAGCTTTTGAGGCTTCTCTCGACGAAAGAAAGCTTCTCGTTCTCATCGACGGCCTAGATCAGCTCACTGGGTCGCGGATCGGCAACCCTCCGGCTCTAGAGAAACTCGACGCCATCACTCGGACCAAGCGCAACGTCAAAGCCATCCTTTTCAGTCGACCGGTATGCGATGCTGCCCTGAAGCATTGCCAGGAGCACATATCTCTTGAGACTACCCAACAGGCATCTGAGGATATTGAGCACTTCGTTCAGGACTTCCTGCACCACCGCTCTGAGTTTGACCATCTAACGGATTCCGAGAAGCACGACATCGTCCAGAAGTACACCGCATCAGCGCACGGATCGTTCCTATTGGCAGGTTTGCAGCTTCGCTATGCTTCAGGAAAGGAATCCGCTGCCGACGTCTTGAAGGTGCTGAAGTCGCATAAGACGGTCGAGGAAGTTCTGGATCGTGAAATTGCAAGCCTCGATGCAAAGCGCAGCGATACGAGACATGTTTTATCTTGGATTGTAGCTGCCGAGCGTCCGTTGACACTGAAGGAAATCAAAGCTTTGCTTGAGGTCGATCTCGACGGTTGCGCATACCGACCATTCTCCGGAGACGTCGAGAAAACTATGCGCCAGCTGTGTGGCTCCTTGGTTGTCATCCGTGACGGTCTCGTCACCTTCCGCCATCCGAGCATTCGCGATCGGCTTACATCAAACAATGGTTCTAAGCTTGTCATTGCGCCGAAGGAAGCTCACCGAGAGCTCACTATTCGCACTATGGCTTACATCAAGATCCACCTCCAACACGGTGACATGGACCCCCTGGCTGATCTATACGACGCTTCTGAGATCGCATCTAGCTTTTCGAAGTACGATCTCTTCGAGTATGCCGCCCGTCACTGGGTCTCCCACTTCCAATCTTCTTCCATGTACGATAGGGCGACTGAGAAGTTCAACTTGCCCGCTCAGTTCAAGATCGCCTTTTCGAACGCCACGAGACTTGCACTATTCGAAGGCTCATGCATCGCTCGCCAATATATTGCTTGCGAAGCGGAAAAGCTCCAGAACTTGGCATACAACATCCGCAAGACTCTTTTCGGGAAGCAATCCGCTTCCGTCCTGCAGAGTTTGATCTTGGAGCTTCGCATCGGCCGCAAGTTCAAGGGCGCCACCGTCTTGTGCGAATACTCATTCGAAGCGTGGGAGATGAGCCGAACTATTTGCTCCACTGCAGTCGTTCAGTCACTTGCCGAAGCCTTTGTTGACTATTCCGCCGCTCTCAATATCTCTGAACACTCCGAGCTCTGCACTCGCAAGGTTGAGATCCTGGAATATCTTGTGGAGCTTCATCAGCATAGCCACAATGAGTCCAGGGAGCTGCACTATCTCAAGGTACTGGCTGGGCTGCATATCGAGACACGAAACATCGAGAAGGCTGTTATCATTTATCGTCGACTGTATCGTCTTCGACTACAATCCTGCGGCCATCTCCACGAAGAGACGCACTCACTCTTCGAGCTACTAGTCACCTACCTTCGCCAGCTTTCTTTCCACGAGGAAGCTCTGTCACTTTACCTGGAATACCACGAACACTGTGAGCAGACACTTGTTATTACTGATGAGCGCCGCATCCAGTCAACTCTCGCGATTGTGGAGATCTACGAAGAAAGAAAGGAGGTGTTCAAAGCCGAACAGGTGCTGGTGCGCTTCTGGAAGCACGTCTCGGTCGCGAAATCTACCACCCGCATCACAGAACTGAAGATTGACTTCGCGCTCAAGTACTCAAATTTCCTGTACCGTCACTCGCGCAAGGAAGAGTCCGAGGTCATTCTCCGCGGCGTTTATACCGAAATCCAATCTTATAGCTACGAAGCCCGCTTTGAGTCTTCCATGATCAAGCGCGTTGAAAAGATCGCTAAGTACTTCTCCCAGCTGGAGGTGTATAGCATGTCTCGGTCCATTTGCCAGTCTCTCTACGAATACTACGAGAGCCGCGAGCAGCGCACATCCACAGAGTGCATTACCATTGTTCGCACGCTCGCTGAGACCATCACCAAGTCAATCAAACATTCAAAGGTTGAAGCCACAACCGAGACGTCGACGAAGAAGTCCACGACTACTGTTGTCTCCAAGGAAGAGAAGACCCTTCTCGAGGTCTTTGAGAGTTCTTTGGAGTCTACAGAGATCACTTCGACAACCATCTCAATCTGCCAGGCTCTATGCTCCAGTTACATGTACGAGGAGCGCTACGAGGAGGCTTGTGAGATTTACAGTCGCGTTGTCAAGAAGGTGTGGGCTAGTATTGAGACCACGACTGTTGTTGATATCACTGAGATGACGGAGTTCTTCACGGAGGAGATCTTTGAGTTGGCTTTCAGCTTGGCTGTCTGTCATTTTAAGATGCTACGTGTTGATGTTGCTGTAAGTCAAACCTGTTTCTTGCGCGAGCTTTCAGCTCTTTCGATCTTAGGACTTCTGCAGCCACCGACCACGGCGCAATTACACATGCTGACTATGTTTTAGGAAACAATCTACATCAACTTGTTCCGGGCCCTGATCTGCACTCGCTATATCGAGAACAGGCACTTCCTTCTCGCCAAGATCAAGGTCGTGCTTGAGTTCTTCAAGACCATTTACAAGTACGAGCGCGTCATCGAGATCTACCGCGAACTCTTCGTTTGGATGCCCATCTGCTTTGGCAAGACGCACTCTGAGACAATCCTCATACTGATCGAATTTGCCCGCATCTGCTTCCGCATGTCGCTCTACGAAGAGGCTGCCACCGCCTGTTCCTACGTTTATTCATGCTTCCACATTGCACATGGCTGCCTCCATTTCGATGGCCTCGAGGCCGCCTACCTGCTGTGCCAGATCTACGAGATCCAGTGCAAGTGGGGGCTCGCATACGAGGTATACAGCTATCTATGGCGCACTTTTGTTCGATTCGGCGCCGAATACTCGCTTGACATCAAGATTATCGAGAAGATCTACACGCGATACATGTTCGTTTTAGAGCATCACCACCACGCCGAGTACAGGGTTCTTCTCCAAGTCTCCAAAGAGTACTACCACTCCTGTGTATCCTTCTACGGACAGCACCACGAGACTACGATCAAGGCCACACTGTCGTATGCGCACCACTGCGAGCAATACGAAGAGCACCGCGAGACATCCATCTCCTTGTACGAGTCTGTTATCAAGTACTGCAAGGAGAGCAAGACCAAGTTCAACCAGAAGACGCTCCACACTTGCAATACTCGCGTTGCGAAGATGTATGCTTCTAGCACCAAGGAGATCACCAAGGCCATCAGCATCTACAAAGAGCAATATGAGGTGTACAGTAAGAGTGAGAGGACGTCAACTGAGACAATTACTGCGCTGCATAGCTTGGTGTCTACGTACAAGAAGCAGGACACGAAGGAGTCGATCACTACTGCCACCTCAACGCTCAAGAGTAGTGTTATGGAGATCTTCCAGCATGAGAGCCGCTCCGAGAAGTTGATCGAGTCCGCGAGATCCATTGCTTCTATCTACAAGGAGTGCAAGTTCTCTGAGCAAGCCGAGACTCTCATCACCGAGATGCGAAGCAAGGTTGTTGAAGAGATTCGCAGTTCTGTGACGTCGTCCACCAAGACTGAGCAGAAGTCGTACATTTTCTTGGCTTCGTTCCAGGAGTCTATCTCCGAATCTTCATCGTTCACTTCGGTCATGTCGGAGCTCCGTGAGGAAGTCCTTATGTATGAGTCCTACTTCAAAGCAACGACCAAGAAGTCGACCGACTACCGCTCCATAATTAAGACAGGCTGCAGCCTCTACTTCCATCTCGAGAAGAAGAGTTCACGTCGCTCAGAATTCGCCAAGGTCGAGAAGGAACTCAAGGAATACTTCCGCAAGTACCTGAACTTCTCTCGCGCCGTCAAGGAGGGCGTCATGCACTTCTTCTTCCAGCTCTATCTCAAGCAGGTCAACAAGACGCACTATGAGCACGAGGTTGTCCGACAAGCCACCGAGACCGTTCTCAAGTTTACCAAACAGGCTAAGTTTGGCGAAGCTTACGATCTGGTGCTGTTAATCGACAATTTCATCCACATGCATGGAGGCTTCCAGTCAGAGTTCTACATTCGCACTGGATTCGATCTGGCACGATACCTCGTCGGTGTTGGTACCAATAAGTGCAGCGACGAGAAGCTATACGGTGCCATGCTAGACCTCTCGCGGGTCATTCTTCAAGAAGCATTGGAAGGCCTAGACAAGATCGACATGGAGCTATGTGAGTTGCAGCAGCTTCTAGCCGACCTCGTCACCATGATGAGCGAACAAAACAAGTACCAAGACCTCGAGCGCATCCTGCAGACACTCTGGAAAACACGCACGATCCACAACAACATATCCTCCTCGCCGCTCGTTCTGTACATTGGCCGCAGCTTGATCCAAACCCTCGCCTGCCTCAACCGCTTCTGCGACGCCATCCATCTCTGCTACCATATCCGCTACAACCTATCCTACATCCGCGGCGCACTCGACCGCTCCACGCTAGACTTTACACAGCTCCTCTCCGAACTGTATACAGCACAGAATCGGAACCTAGACGCCATGGACCTGCATGAAGACATCATCAGCCGCCTCAGCGAAGGCCAAACCGCACCGGGTCTCGACGCCGTAACCACGGCACACAAGCACACGCAGCTCCTGCAAATGGCGTTCAAGCGCCACGGCAAATTCGACAAGTCGACGCAGCACTACTGCGACATGTTTGCCGCGCTGGACCAACAGTTTGGCGCCGACAAGACGTGGAGCGAGAAGAGGCCTGTGGTTGAGAAGTGGACGCCTGGTGCCAAGGAGGGCGAGAGCTTTGGCTGTTGGAAGCAGCCCGTGAGGTTCGAGTGGCGGGTTGAGGAGGAGGAGGAGAGTTTGCCGCAGAGGAAGTGGCGCGAGGAGTTGGTCAAGAGGAGGGCGAGTGGGAATCTTTGGGTTATGGCTAATGGCGTGGAGAAGGGCGGTGTGGATTGAGGATGAGTGGATGTGCTTGGTTATGCGTGCTACGATCCTTACATACTCTCGTTTTCTTTCCTTTTCTTTTCTTGTCTTTTTCGTTGCGTGGGTAAGCGGCGTTTCGGTTCTATCCCCTTTTTTTTGATGCATGTGCATGGATGGGATATGCATAAGTAACGTTTTTTGTAACGAGTTTATTTCCTAGCTTTTAGTTTTCTCTTTTCGTATAACTAGTATATATAACACACTGGTTTTTTCTTTGCTTGCTTGTCAGTCAACCAAGCCAATGTACTGAATGAATCTACCTACCAACAACCTAACCAATCAGTCCACCGTAATACGCCATAAGACGCAATACAACATACCCATCGCAAACCCCTCATCCCAACATCCAGCTATACGTACACAGTGTCCATATCTCCCCACAAGCCCACGCACACACGAGCGGACAAGACCAAATCAAGAAAAGAAAGCATATCGTAAGCAGACACGTCACGTCACGTTGCGGATGTGGTATGTACAACGTAAGCCGAACACGAACGAGACGGGAAGAAAGAATTTTTTTTTAGTATAAACATTTCATTCATGAGGTAAAAAGTAAAAAGGCATAAGCATGTGTGACCGAGCAGCCCAGTAAGAAAAGAAAAAGAAAAAAGGAGAAAGAAACATCATGCGGAAAAGGGAAGGGCACCAGATAGTAGGCACGCCCATGCTTCATTAAGAAAACCGAAACCGAAACCAAAACGTGTCTTACTCGACTCAGAAAAAAGTCGTAACGCCATCAACATACCCAACTCAAGCCCCGAACATACCACAAATCAGCCTACGGCCATGTAAGTAGCATACACTACCTCCTCCCATACGCCTCACTCTCAACCCTCCTCTCCGTCCTCCCCCTCAACCCCAAACTCCCCGCCTTCCTCCCCTTCCCCTTCTCCACCCTCTCCCCATCCCCCTCAGCCTCCAACAACCTCGTAAGCCCATAAAACGCATCATCCCCACCACCGGCGCCGGCGCCGGTACGATCGAATTCGCTCTCGCGGCTAAAGAGGGCCATCATGTCCTTCATGGTGAGGTTCTTGATGGCTTTGCCGCCCTCGATGGCGGCGGTGGCGAGTTTGCGTTTAGCTTCTTGGAGTTCGAGGATGCGCTCTTCGACCGAGTTGTGGATGGAGAGTCGGTAGACGGTTACGGCGACGGTTTGGTTGAGGCGGTGGACGCGGTCGATGGCTTGTTCTTCTACGAACTAGGGGGGGGGGGGGGGGATGTTGTGTTAGTGGTTGGGTTGAAAATGAGAGAGGATAAATAAAATTAAGATAGGGATGGGCAGGTGCTGAAACTGGTGCTGCTAAACTTACGGGATTCCAAAACGGTTCCATGATGACGACGCGACTTGCGGACGTAAGGTTGAGACCAAGACTGCCGCATTTGAGACTGCAGAGGAGGACGCGAGTGTGCGGGTCGGTGCGCAGCCTGTGCAGACTTGCTTCGCGCATGTCGTTGCGCATGCTGCCGTCGTAGCGGGTGAACTTGTGGCCTGCGCGCTTGAGGAAGGGCTCGATGAGGTTGAGCATGGATGTGAATTGCGAGAAGACGATGACTTTGTGGTCGTCGGTTTCCTTTTCTAGGATGGCGAGGAGCTGTCTGATCTTGGTGGAGGGTGTGAGGTCGTAGTCGTCTTCTGAGGAGGCGGAGTCTGAGTCGTCTTCTGAGTCGGCCTCTGACTCCGACTCATCTGAATCGTTCTCGCTTTCGCTGTCGGCCTCTTCGTCATCAGAGACGAGGCTGATGACACGCTGTGCCTTTTTGGCTTGCTTCTTATGAGCAACGGGCGCCTCGTTCTCGCTATCGGTGTCGTGGACGATGAAGGAGTCGAGGTTACTCTTACTTTCATCTCCACTCTCAGATGCATCCGAGTCGACAGAAGCAAGCGTGTCACCGCCGCCTTCAGCGTCCTCGTCGTCAGTACCGCCAGCTTTGCCCAAGTTCTCGGCCTGTTGTTGGTCCTCCGGCACGAGCCACTCGCCCTCCTCTTCTTCGTCGTCACTATCGACAACAACGCGGCGATTGCGGGCGGGTTTAGCAGCAGCCTTTGGCTTCTCCTCGTCCTCATCCTCATCCTCGTTCTTTTCTTTGGACTCTTGCTTCGATCGCCGGTGCTTCTTGGTGCTCTTCTTGCCGTCCTTGAGCTTGTGCTTTCGGTGCTTCTTCGACTTGTGCCTATGGTCTGTTAGTACATATTGTGAAACGAGTTTTCATCGCGCCATATCGACCATCTACCCCACCCTTGGCGGGGTTCAGGATGAGTGTTGTTCACTTACTTCTTGGCAGACATGTTCAGGTCCTCCTCGCACTCGTTGCATCGCACTCCCCCAGCGCCAGTGTTATCGCTGTTGAGTTTGTTTTGGCAGACATCGCAACGTTTGGTTGCGACGCTGAGCCCACCCAGGAGATCTGCCAGGTCATCGGCGTCATCCTTAGCCGCAGCTTTCCTCGGGGTCTGGGGATCTGCCGCAGGACCCGATTTCGAGCCTGTGGTCAAGGCATCCTTATCCTCTTTGAAGTTGCTCTTCGTGAGGTGGGGATGATTGCAGGCCTGTCGTAGACGAAGCAGCAATACCAAGGCTCCCATGTAATCCTGCTTCTCGCCACCCATCATCATCTCATCGAGACGAGCTTGTGTACGGTCTCGTAGGCGGTCGTAGTATATGCGCTCATTGGTCGTGAACTCTCCTATGACGGTCTCGATATTTCGCGCAACAATCTGGAATGCAGGCTTCTCCTCACCGTCCTTGGCTTTACCACCAAAGTTCAGAGCACCTTCCTTCCGCAAAACGTCCTTCGTACGACGCTTCATGAAGGCTCGTAGGAAGACCTGCAGGCGCTTCATAGCAAGGTTGCCGCGACCATTCTTCATTGGGCCTGCTATCGAGTCCTTCCAAGACGTCAGCTGGCAATAGGGCTGTATGCGGAGGAATTTGATCAAGCTCTGGAGCTCGTCGATGTTGTTTTGCATCGGCGTACCAGTCAAACACCAGCGGTAGTGGGACCGAACCTCGTAGCAGGCCTTGGTCATTTTCGCATTGCGATTCTTGATGGTATGTGCCTCGTCCAGCATAGTGCGATACCACTGCACCGCGAAGCAGCCCTTCTTAAGACCATCCGGGCCATCGCCGCAGTTCGCATGCTCGGAGGCCAGGACCTGGTAGGTTGTAATAACGACATCGTACTCCTTTAGCTTGTCGGCCGATTTGGTACGGCTGGGGCCGTGATGAACAAGAACCTTCAGTGCGTGCGATCTGGTGACCTTGGTGTTGATCTCGGCTTCCCACTGCTTGATGAGAGCTAGCGGGGCAACCACGAGTGTACCTTTGCCGGTAGCGTCTGATATCCTGTTCTTCTTGTTCTCCGGTTCAACGCCCTTCTCCGGGCGTGGGTTGGAGAGGATGAGAGCCAGAGACTGCACCGTCTTTCCGAGGCCCATGTCATCAGCCAATATGCCGCCCTTTGGTAGTTTAGCCCGTTTGTTGTGGTTGCCCGTCTCCTTCTCGATCATCCATGAGACACCTTCAACCTGATGCGGCAGGAGTTTGACCTTGAGGCCTTCGACCGTGCCATCATCCTCTTCGTCCTCTTCTTCTGGCTCGACATCGGCTTTGGCCTTTTCGTCCTTAACCTCGAGGGCCTGTAGTCGGTCGGCCAGGGAGTTGCCTGAATATCGTCAGCAATGTCAGCCATCAGTGTTCACGGGCTTGCTATAGCTCGCAAAGTACGCACCAGCTTTATCCTCTTGTTGCTTCTTCTTCTTACGAAGTCGCGTACGCGGGATCTTCTCGTTGTCCTCATCAAATGCGCCTTCCAGCAGGGCCTTGATGTTCTCGCTAGCGGCGCCAGAGTCAACATAGGCATTGAGGTCCGGGTCGCCAAATCGACCACCCTCAGCGCGAATGGCAGCGTCGGGATCGAAGTCGTCTTCGTCGTTCAGAATCACCGTCTGCCGGTCCTGTTGAAGTGGATTGTGTGCACCCCTGTTTACCGGCTGAAAGCCATTAGATTGGCCCATGGAAGAGTACATGGGCCGCGGAGGTGGGTAGCTGGTCTGAGCCGGCAGATTGTACGGCCTGGAAATGGGGACTGCACCTTGGGACGGCCGGGAGTGGAACTGAAGTGCGGGTATCTCAAAGATGTCTGAATCAGTCGAGGGGGTGGAGGCCGTGCTGTAGCGTTGACCTCCCTGTGCGGAGGGGATCTTGAAGGGCCGGTTGAGGGTATCCAAGCTGTTGTTTGCGCTCGGCGCTGGCTTTGCAGGTGCAGAGTATTGGGACGGCAGTTTGGTGGTCTGGCTATGTTCGGGCCGCATCTGGCCTTGCTTGGGCTTGTTGAAGAGATGTGCAAACTGTTCGCCGCGGTCCTTCTTCAGCGGGTTACGCAGCGGGCTGGTCTCTCCGAACTGCGGTCCCGGGTTCTTGATCTCCTGAAGCGGCTTGGGGGGAGGCGCGGCTGCATCGCGCGACAGAGGCGGCTCGCGCTCTCGAACCATCTTGTGCTGCGAGCGTGGTATCGACTGGATGTTTTCGTGGGGTTTCGTAGCGCTCGGCAAGCTCTCTGTGTCGTCGAAAAGTGTGCTCGAGTCGCCCAACAGAGACGTCGACTGCTCGTGTGGGTAGTCGCTATCGTCCGAGGCGTAGGGGTGGTGTGGGCTTTGCTTGAACGCGGGCAGCTGCGGGGCAGACAAGGTATCAATCGGTCGGAACGGCGCACGGTGCTGCTTGCGCGGGCTACTACTCATGAACACAGACGCAGCATTGTAGTCAGGTATACAGGCTGGCGGGGTCGACTCATTCTCACTATCTAGTATCGACGAACCCGCTCGTGTTGTTGCCCAATTCGGCCTTAGCCCAGGCTTACGTTGCCAGGGCACCGGAGGGAGCCCCACATCGACACGTGAAGCACGCGCTCATAACACCACGCTATCACGAGACCATCATCGCCCGAAATGACTGTGCATTTCGCTGTAAACGACCTCAGGCCTTTACGACTTATCAGGAGGCGAAAAACACAGAAACGCAAAGCTCAGAATCTCATGAGACTCTTAGAGTCCATTTTCCTATCTCACACCTCCTTTTTCGGTTTTTGAAATAGACCCTTTTGAACACCCGATGGTGTAGTTGATAAAGCAGGAAAGAAAGGTTGTAAAGTTGACATCTATCTTTTATACCCATCCTCTTCGCCGCCAATACGACAAACAGGCTAGACTAACCATCTATTGCCTACTGCTACAGCGTTCGCTGTTTGTTGGGTTGGAGAATCGCGCCGCTAGCTACTGTACGTACTCCACGCAGCCATACAACTTCACATAAAAACAAACGACAATGTCATGCCACAGCTACATACGTGCCGAATTCCGGCGTATGTAGATGCAGAAGACATGGAATCAATAGTCAAACAGCTTTTCATAAGAGGGAGCAGAGACGACAAGCCGCAGAAGCATCCAGCCATGTCATACCTAGGCTTTTTGCATGTTCCTTCCGTTTCCAGACTCTCAAACGCAGACAGGGGAACATATGGTCATCTTAGCGATCTATGTTGCTGTTTGCGGCAATGAAAATACGTGATGTACAAGGTATGTAACAGATATACGTCCAAAAAGCTGGGAAGAAATGGGTCATGGGTTGCGAAAAAGATGAAAAATGGGTATCAGATGCTACGCTAAACACATGCAAAACCGCGTTTCTCTTTTTAAACTCCCAAAAGTCTAACATGGATCTTGTAATATAGTGTAAATACTTCGGCCAAATCAATGCCCCTTCTTCTACCGTCCCTCAAGCCTCAGCCGATCCCGACTCCTCCCCTCATCCCGTCTTGCGACCAGGAACCACAGACTACTGATCCAGCACAGTATCACACCAAGCCACGTCTGCGGAGGCGCCTTGAACAGACTGATAGCAACGAGCTGGAACGCACTTCTCGGCACAGCTACAAACGCTGTGGTCAACGGAGACGTTGCCTTCACAAGCAGCAGGGTGCCTGAAAAGACAGCCCAAGAACCCATGCCACCGAAAAGCATCATGGCCCAGAAGAAGGGCACATCTAGGAATGGTATGTTGTGGTATACATGCGGCGCTTCGCCCGAGATGACGACGATGGGCGTTAAAATCATGAGGGAGAGCAGGGACGTGTAGTGTAGTGTGCGGTAGAAAGCGCGTGTTTCCTCCCTGTTTCCCACTTCTTCCGAGTTGCTAGGGTATCCGGTGAGAATGTCGCCCGCCGGGACAAGGCCAGCAACAATGGTGCGGTATGTGCGGAGGAGGAGGATAGGATAGAGCGCGACGAAGAGGGAGGAAAAGACGCCAGCGACGACCGACTCCCAGGTTACGCGGACGTTGGATCGGTACGAGGCGAAGAAGAGGTTCAGGGTTGCGACGAGCGCCGAAGAGAGGGTGCTGCCGTTGATGTTCTCTTTTTGCAGGACGCAGGAGAAGATGATAGCGAGCGGAGTTATGCCGATGCGGGCGAGTTGGTAGGTCGGAAGGGGCGCATAACTATCCCATGTTAGTTGTAAAGCGCAGGGTCACATGACGGGTGTCGTACGCAAACGAGAAGTTGCTCAGTAGCACCTTCACGACAAAGACGACGGCAAGTGGCAGCACGTGCCTGGCGATCTGCCAGTCGAATTCGAACAGACCACCGCCTGCGATGCCTCCCGAACCGTTGGACAGCCACCGTGCAAAGGCATATATGCCGCGCTTCCTGCTCCCTCGAAAAGCCCCTCCTTGCGGTGCAGCCGGTTGTGAAGGCGGCACAGCGACACCGAAGCCGATAAAGTGCAGGGGGTTACTGGAGAATCGCAGGAGGCTCGATACGAGCACGAGGAGGATGTGCGTGATAATGAGCTGTAGGTAGGACTGCGTGAGCGGAAACGGGAATCTGCGCGTGTTAGTATCTTCCCAGCTGCTAGTGGACATGGTCTCCTCACTTGTAGACGCCCGTCAACATGATGAAGCGGTTCATGAGCAGCAAGCCAAAGCTACATCCGCCCACCCACAACACCAGCAGTCCAATCCATAGCTGCCAGCCCCTCCATGTCCCGAAGAAGAAGGC
Organism: Decorospora gaudefroyi; assembly: GCA_010015605.1. Classification (NCBI taxonomy): domain Eukaryota; kingdom Fungi; phylum Ascomycota; class Dothideomycetes; order Pleosporales; family Pleosporaceae; genus Decorospora; species Decorospora gaudefroyi. The sequence goes on from ML975361.1 coordinate 37,837, forward strand.
GCCGGGCCCGCCTTGTTGCCAGAAGGCGCGGAAGGCATGGCTCCCTCTCCCTACATCGTGGCTGACCAATGGCCGTATACTGCTCATCGGCTCGTACTCGTCATCCTCGTCTTCACTCTGCGCAGCGCTTCGATTGCGCGGATACGGACTGGTACTGCGACTCCCAATATCGATCAAGGGAACGGCAGGCTGCAGCTCCGACAGCGAGTTCTGGGTCGAATGGCTCCTCCTCGAACTCTCCATCTGAGCATACAACTCCACGTCGGAATGGTCGGTATCGTCGAGCGAGCTGGCGCTATTGTTCCGACGGTGTGGGTAGCTGTCTCTTCTCTTTCTGTCCGGCGGGAGCTGCACGGAGCCGCGCGAGAGATTGTTGAGGAAGTCGAGAGGTTTCCGAAAACTATTCTGCGTCGTCCGGGTGAATGCGCGCGACGAGTTCATCGTGTCCGCTGCATGGCGGGAGTGAAAGGGAGCGCCTGCATGCTGAGGTTTGGCTTGCGCACAAGTGGTGCACAGTCAGGAACGAGGCTGATGCTGGACCCTGACCCGGTTAGGCAAGGGGCCAGGTGGAGCCGCCCTTTTATTTACGGACACCACCAGCACCTTGCGCCTCAACACCAAAAACACCGCTTTTTGGTCCCACGTATCTTTTCAAGCCATTTCACCAGCCGGTTTCGAGTCGTTTCGCGCCCCGTTGGAAGATGGCGATCGAGACGTCTTACAACGCCACATTTGAGGCCAGTTGACCCTAGCTTCGTCCATCATCCAAGGCAGACAACTTTTAGTACTCTGTTTACCATGTACAGAGTAGATACACAAGTCCTCATCGGATGCTCGAAATGAATCAAGAACTCCTTCTCACATCGGCGATGGGCATGGAAAACACCTACTCTGTAAGCCTCAGCCTAGACGAGCCTGCTCGACTTAAGCAGCCGTAACTCTATACAGAAGTACGTACGGAGTACTGCGCAGTCGCTCTCGCATCCCGCCTACTACCATTTTTATGGTGCTGCTTGACAGGCGCTCGCAGTATCCCGAGATTGAAGTGATAGAAAGGCTCCGCAGACCCAAATGCCCCACGGAGCCACAAACATTACCGTCTACTGCCAAGAATAGGCGGATCTGTCCAGCTGTTTACGAAACGCACGATTGATGTGTTACGATAAGAGCCTTGGTGAGCTTCTGTGCGCCTTCCAGAAGCATGGGACGGGCCGCCCGCGGGATTCTATCTTGCGAGTATTGGTGGCGCTGCGCGCGCACAAAAGCAACGCACAGCCATCTCTCGCTTGAGTGACTAGGATATCAGTATGCTTATTGGGCAACAACATGCGAATTGATGACTGGGACGGGAAAATGGCCATGCAAGTACGGGAGGGGTAGCGCGGGAGATTGCTACGAAGGACCCGCGATTAGGAGCGGGCCACAGAGATACGCCGTTGATCGACGGCGTTAGTGGCTTCGAGAACAGCCGGCTTCCAGAGGATTTGAAGGTAAGCGAAAAGAAAAACAAATGTTGGCGCTATTTCGATAGCATACACAGTATGTATCAGCGGGAAGAGCTGAAGCCTGCGAACCGTAGCAACTGAGCCTATCGGGGACTGACGACTTAAGATTCTTTGTTAATACTTAATAGTCTCGTAGCGGATGATTGCGTGGATCATGATATGTATTGAAGGACGTGGGGCGGCCCGTCCGTAAGAGTGTGTGTGTTCTGTTCTCACAGTCGGGCTTGAGTCTTGACTGCCAATAAGCCTATTGTAACCGGACCAGATAGGATTCGGAAGGAGCTCGCGTTTCCAAGACAACGAAACGTACCTAGCCGCTGGTTGATCACAGGACGTGTGTGATCTACAGGGCATACGGCTTGAAGTTGGTAAGTCTCAGGGAGTCAAGACCTTTCTGAACAAGGCGCTCTTGATCGTCCGCCATGTTCCTTGAACTGATGACAAAGGTAGCCTAGACCACTTCGAAGCCTCTATCTTCGCAGTTCGGCATCTGCGCCTGCATTATCAGCAAACGTTCTATGATAAACCGTCAGTATGTGTACCTGCATGGAAAGTTGAACATCTAACTTCGTGACCAATGTGGAAAATACGCCCTGTAAGGAAAATGTAAGCTAAGGCAAGCCACCGCCTCCACACATGCAGCTAACTATACCATGCAGCAAGTGACTCCCAATCATACGGAGTGCGATTGTGTTCTTAGCGCCGGCGGAGCGTTGGACGCTCAAGGAAGGTCCCAAACCTCACATAAAGATCGCCGCAGGGTCTTAGATAGGAGTGTGATCATGGGAGATGCTACTTCGGGCGCTGCACCGCAACAGTTCCGGCTAGTGTTGCAGCCGTTGAACAAGCCAGCAATTGCGGACAACATGGATTTGCTCAGGTATGTTGACACGCGTGCGTGAGATCTGGACGGATAGAAGGTGGTTCGCTGATCTTTCTGGTGGTTTGGCTCGAGCAGATAAGTAGGAGATTGCCCAATGCGCAAACATCCATCTCTGGATTGAAGCCTTTCGTTGACACGATGCGAGCGGTGTGCTGTTTAGTTTCTTCCTGTCCCGTGTGCGCTAATAGGCTGCGAGCACTTGCCGCGTGAGCATTTTCATAATTCCGCGGATTTTGAGCAACCACATAGGTACGCGCTGGCTGTAGTGTGTGACAGTCCGGCGGCTAGCTCAGTGAATTCAGTATGTTCTCCTGTCGAGTCAGTGCTAGTGCTACTGTGTGCTGTACGGAGAAGCTCGCTTCATTTAAGGAAGCAGGTTAGTATAACACCTTGGTCGGGCATCGCCCCTCATACGAAACGAGCTTCTCTGTATGGTATGGTACATAATGCTCTTCGGTCTGGATGTGTCGAAACAAGCTCCGCCAAGCCTTGTCGCTCCGGGGAAGATGCGGTGCTGTGTGATGGTAACTATTATACGACGTACGGAGTACTGTATACTGTATAGACTATTGAAAGTGAGTTGCCGAATAATACCTATGCTCATGTAGATGCCGGGTGGTAACATCCCGACAGAGGTTGGGATTATTGGAAATTCCGCTGGAGCACGTGCGCTCGGCAGAAATCGGCGCCGAAACACCTCCGGTTCCGGATCAGCTACCATCCTTTTCCAACCTCTTTGATTGTACCACACACAACCACTTTCTTCTTCTGTCTCTGCCTCCTAGAGATCGGCCCGCCCTGGACTTGACGGGAAGCCTGTCTTGATGAACGGAGAATCTCGCGCACAAGGGCAAGACAGTCCTGTACTCAGCGCGTACCGGCCGACGGCGCCGCGATAGCCATAGCGACAGGTCGCCAATTCCCCTGGGCGGCGAAGTACCTGGGGAAGCTCGGCACAAGCTCCAAGAGGCAACCCGTCTACGGAGCAAATATGGGCCTTTTGTCTACCTACTGCATTCGTTCTGTGGACGGAGTCTGCATTCTTCCAGGTCTGCAAGAACAAGGGGAGTTGAGCGCTTACAGCGTCGCGATGTAAACAAGCAATTCCCGAGGCAGTCTGGCTGACACGTTCTACGTTATTTCTGCCTTACTTAGCCTTGCTATCGCCTTATCTGAGGTGTGGCTATTCTGCCAGGATGGATATATTGATCTGCATCATGCAAGATCCCAAAGAAGGAGGTGGTTCCAGCGTTGTGCTTTTTAAGCTCAATGCTAGCGGGTCCTGGGTGGTCATCGGACGGAGGGTATCGTGGCGCTGCAGATGACAACAACCGGCTGTCGCATGCTCAATGCTTTCACAACCCACCCGGACCACTAAAAGCCATTACACAGTACCTGCCGCCATGCGATGCCAAGTTCCATCGTAGTCGCTTCGAAAGGAAGGCCAACCAGCCGTGTCGCCAAGGCCGGTGAATGCTCCTTAACCCCGATGTCTTATTGGTTGGGGCGTGAATCACGTCTACTCTAACTGCGATTATTGCGCCTGAAGAGGAGTCCGTGTAGCGGCGGAACAGCTGCCGAGAGCTTGAAGACGTAAACGATCTCCTTTAATTTGACCATAGCCTATCACGGGGATTTGGTAAGCGAGTCCACCATCCATGCTCATATGGGGCGCGGGTGAGTACTGTTTGTACCTCACCACTAACAATGTGTTCACTGTTATGAATTTCGCAAAATTCGGGATCAAGATGATCATCCACAACTGTATGCTCGTTCGGATCTGGCATCTTCTCTTCATACTGTCTCGATAGCCTAGTACCTACTCAGTGCCTAATGGATGTAGAGGTTACTTCAGTACTGTGGCGGCTCGTCCCGAACCCTTGGTTCTTAGGTCCAGGGGGTTAAGAGAAGCAGATGTCTTCTCGAGCCATCTAATCCGGCTTTGGCCACCGTGCCGTTACCATCTGCCATTGAAGCCCAATGAGCTCGTGATACCGCAACCGGCAGACAAAGGCCTGCAGGACATACTTGACGGACCCCAGTTGGCATCCTGCACGAAACAACTTCATTTGACGGTTGGATCACCACTGGTCCACTCATCACTTGCTCGCCGTTATCAGAATTTCGACAAGGGGCTTCCGGTGCTGCAGATCGATCCATCCCCACGCATAATCGCGCCAGCCTGTTGCCTTCTACCGCTGAATTTGTACGCAACGTTATTCACATCCCTAAACCAGTAAGCAAGTTTAATATAGACTGCATCATGCCAAGTATCGGACATCTGACCTTCTACTCAGAGTCTATCCTCCTCCTTCTCTCAGCTTGCACGCCCGCTTTATCAACGTACTGTGGTGTCTTGGAAGCAAGTAGTGTCGGAACATAGTTTAGCACCTCCCATATCTGGCATCGAAAGGATAGCATCGCCTTCTTAAGCTGTTCTAGCGAATAATAACGCCTAGTACCGTGGTGTGGGTATGTTGGTCTGAGACGAACTCGCCTTGTCGCTTGTGGCTAATCCTTATTGGAAGGTGCATTTGCCTCCGGTCATTTCGTCCTCACTTCGAGCGGCCCCATATATCTATATAAGAGATACAGGTAGCCCTTCTAAATCGCCAGGCATCGAGCACAGCAGCACTCAGCCCAACTTCAACAGCCTTCTTCAACTTTTGCCCCAACGACCTTTTCTCTTGACCAACCGCCAACATGAAGCTCTCGGTTCTTCTCGCGCTCCTTCCTGCGGTTCTTGCCCTCCCGGCGCCAGTCATCGTGCCTCGTGCTGGCTCTCCCATTCCCGGCAGATACATTGTCAAGATGAAGAACGAAAACCTCGAAGTCCTCATCAAGACCGCCATGAAGTTTCTCAAGAAGGACCCTGGCCACGTCTACAAGTTCGGTGGTTTTGGTGGCTTCTCTGCTGACATGGCCGATGACATTGTCGATATCCTCCGCAACCTCCCCGGTGTACGTCTCTGAAAAAAAACATAAGGTCCAGAAGTACTAACGCAGTCTAGGTTGATTACATCGAACAGGATGCCGTTGTCAGGGCCAACCTTGGCGAAGTGCAGCTCGAGAAGAAGGCTTACCAGACTCAATCACGTTCTACATGGGGTCTTGCGCGCCTTTCAAGCCAAAACCGTGGTAGCGCTGATTATAGCTACGACAGTAGCGCCGGTGCCGGTACCTGTGCCTATGTCATTGACACTGGTATCTATACCGGTCATCCCGAGTTCGAGGGCCGTGCTACCTTCCTCGCCAACTACGCTGGTGACGGCAGGAACACGGACGGCAATGGTCATGGCACCCACGTTGCCGGCACCATTGGTGCCAGGACTTACGGTGTGGCCAAGCAGACCAAGCTTTACGCTGTCAAGGTCCTTGATGCCAGCGGTTCGGTACGTGAATCATTTCGCACCATTTAAATGACATGCTAACCAGATGAAGGGTACCAACTCTGGTGTCATCGCCGGCATCAACTTCGTCGCCAACGACGCCAGGACCCGCAGCTGCCCCAACGGCGCTGTCGCCAACATGTCTCTTGGCGGTAGTCGTTCTACTGCTGTCAACTCTGCCGCCGCCGGCGCCGTCTCTGCTGGTGTTTTCATGGCTGTTGCCGCCGGTAACGAGAACCGGGATGCTAGCAACTCCTCGCCCGCGTCTGAGCCCAGTGTCTACACTGTTGGTGCTACCGACATCAACGACCGCCTAGCCTCTTTCTCCAACTACGGCGCTTCTGTTGACATTCTTGCTCCTGGCGTTTCCATTCTCTCCACCTGGTCGAATGGTGGCACTGTAAGCATGACATAATTCATCCCAAGTAAGTATTAGGCTAACCACACCATAGAACACCATCTCCGGTACCTCCATGGCCTCTCCTCACGTCGCCGGTCTCGCGGCTTACATCTTGGCCTTTGAGGGCAAGAAGACACCCGCTGCCCTGTCCTCCCGCCTCACAAGCCTTGCGCTCAGGAACAAGATTACCGGTCTCCGTTCTAACACCAAGAACCTCCTTGCTTTCAATGGCAACCCCAGCGGTTAAGCGAACGTACCTATCTGACCAGATTCATTCCCAATCATGCTTCCTATGAACGGATAGCATCTGGGTACAGAAATCTATAGAGGTGGAAGATTTCCTTTCTTCTTTTCTCACGAAGCTATGGGGGCTGTTTCTGCATGCACGACTGGAAGTTGCAAGGAATCTTGGATAGCAAGTAGCATTGGCTGAAATGCGACTGTTGAAGTTGGGCTGATACAAAGCGCCTCGCAATAATGCTGTGACTTTTCTTTTCCGACACGCCATTTTACGAGCCCAACGAGTTGAGTATGACACCGCCCTTGACTAACAGTGAATGAGGACCGCCGCACGAGCAGGATCCATTGCCACGATTTTTGGATGCGGATATCGACATCATGCAAATGCTTTTGTTGTACTACCAGCTAATCCATTTCCGGTCGATGCTTATTCAAGCGTCATACTTTACCTGGTTCCAGCTCTGAGCAACATTTAGAGTAACGCGACAGATCTCGATGACATACACCTAGGTAGCGAGGCAAGACACAACGCCACTCGTAACAAAGCCATTATACCCAAGCCCCAGCTCCTCAACAGTCTCAGCCACAGGCTTTACATCCAAAACCAAACAGCCAGCTATCCACGAACGCCACCGCCACAAGCAGTCCTTTCCCGAACGACAAGTTTAAGTGTCATGATCATCGCCTCCCCAAACTCCGGGCCTGTGGGATGCAAATCAATTTTCCCCGCATTAATGGTCGTGCGGTGAAACCCGGACCATATTTGCGTGACGAGCAAGAATTATTAAAAGTCGCCGCCCCGCAAGTTTATTATTTAAAAATAATATAATAATAAGAGAGGCACGCACAGGCCTGTATGATATCGATTATTATACGGGCGGCTGAATGATAGTGTTTCGTTTTTTGGATTGCCCGATTCGCGAACAAAAAACAGTGTGTGTCCTTTCTCCACATGCAGGGCCCTCGGCTCGGAGATTACAATATCGTTATGGGGTTAAACCGGTACCTACGGCACCTGACACCTGTTTCATCTTCGCCCTCCTCCCAACTGCCGTTCGCGGCGGCTTCCTGCTCCTTTGCAACGGTTCTCGTGTGGAAACTTGCTCTTATTGTTGTTGCTAATATATACAGTAGCAATATGCTGGCTAACTCATTACGTATTCTGAATGTTGCCATCGTATCAAAAGTACTGTAGGTATGTACGTGAGCGATTTTGAACTCGCGATCGTTTTGGTTCAATCTGCCTTGGAAGTTGTGTAGGTACGTACGCGTGACGTAATTTGTGCACACGACTCGCCTCTCGCATCGGGTGTGCATCCTAATAATGTGTCTGAGTGTAATAATGAAGAACATGACCTTCCTTTTTTGATGCCTCTTGTTTTTTTGCGTGGGATGGGACTCGTAAATTTCCCTAGGTATAGTAGGTACCTCACGCTGCTGTTCTGAGGGCGTCGCTTTCTTCTTCTGCGCTTGGGCTGAAGACATTCACTACTAGTAAGCATGTGTTAAAATATTAGTAGTGCGGTGTAGCTGTGAGGCCCATTTCTGTAACTATGTTAATTGTTACTCCTTGTATATCTAGGCCCAAAAAAAAGTATTCGTCTGATATTAGAAATCGAACAACAGCTCATCTAGCAAAAACTTACCAATGCCGAGGTTATCTACCCAATCCTCAGGCATTTCGACCTCCACTTTAGTTTGCCTTCTCTCTCTGTTTTCCTAGTCTTGTAACGGGCTGGGCCCGAGGTCACATGACTAGGCTGCTGGCCTAGTCGCTTCCTTCCCTTCTGTCCCCCACCTTGCCTCAGCAATGCGTGGACCGTGCGCGAACACAAACAACATGAGATGGTAGCCACCTTCTCTCTTTCCCTTCATCTCGACTGTAAATAGCATCTGGGTTAGGTAGCTGGAATACAGTGCCTACAGACCGTTCACAAGTCTCACTATCGAGTACCCTATTCCTGACAAATATCTTCCAGCTTCTTTACGCCAAGTGAGCTTTTACTACCTATCGTCTTCCAGTATCTTTGCTGCAAGACTGAGAAGCGCGAGGAGGGTCCACGCAGCATCGTTCCCACAGTCGTGCAATTTCCTAGGCTGAATGTCCACCAGGACACACAAACTTTCTTAAAGATTCGTTCCAGCCGGGACCGTCTGTGCGATATACCTCACCAGCCAGTTTCTGCGTGTCGATGACAGCAGCTACGACAGACACGCCGCCAGCGAAATCAAACCCTGCCTTGCCGAGCGAGTGGAAATCCTGTCAGATCTCGTGGCTAACTAAGATGATCGGACGTGCATGTGCCACTTCCCCGGATGCTAATGCAGAATTCAACGGAGGGTATAGCGGGAAGTTGCGCGATTCGCAGCACGACTCCTTTGCTGCTGTGAGAGAAGATATACGTGAAGGAGGGCAGTGCGCTCACTTCCATCGCATCGTGGCCGTGGAATAGGGCGCGCACTTTGCTTCCTCTTTACGTCTGCGTGGCCGTACTGGAAGTTGTAGCTCGGTGTGTAGAGGAGAGGGTGGGTATGATGCGAGGGTGTTCGCGGTGTTGAACTCGTGACACATCATGTATCGAGTATCGATGCTCCGATTGCGCTGAAATGTTTCTTGTTGCCGTGTGCCACGTCGAAGGAGATCAAGAGTGGTTCTGCGTTGGGGTCCTGCGAACTGGACGGGCTTGTGAATAGTTGCTGGAAGAGGCTGCGAACTTCTTCTAATGCGATTGGTTGCTCAAGCGTGGTGTTGTGGTGATGTATGTTGCTATGTAAAAGTCTGTTGCGAGGTAAAAGGGTTAAGGGAATTCTGGATTCGCGAGGTCGAGTCGTTGTGGTAGGTAACTAAGGACCAAGGCTGAGATGCGGAGATACTGTCTTTGCTGCCGACAATATGTGTAGCATTATCTGGGATGCTTGCATCATCACTGTCCTGATGAGGTCGAGTTAACTGATACGGTATGTCAAGGTCAAGAACTAACTAAAGCTGCAAGCTTATAATCAACACATGATTGTATTCTCAACGCCTTCAGCCCTAGACGGCTGCCTAAGCTGTTGCTCGCGCTGAAGGCCTACCGAGAATCAACATGTCCTAAAAAGAAAGAGTACAGATTATCGCAATGCCCTTCACCCCACTAGGAGGTACTATGAGGTTGTCTTCAGAAGGCCTAACTTGCTCCAAGGTATCAGAGTCATTGGCGTGGTGGTGCTCGCTCATGTCGTATGCCTCAACGATACCATTCTTCCCAAGACGCCGGACGGAGTAGCCTGAAAGACAGCGGTTGCTAATACGTTACCCGGAATAGGGTCTAATTAATGTATCTCCGCACCAGTTATTATTCTAGGCAGCGTACTTCTCTTCAGCCACTTCCTTGTCTCGACTTTACTAGTCTAAGCAAACATTCACAACTCCCTACGCATCACCTTGGCATGGGAAAAAAGATACCTGACAGCTTTGCCTAGAGATAGGGAGCCCTGCAAAGACCATTTCCGCATGTCAGCGCCTAGCCGTACATATACAAGCTTCCATGCCTGCTCCTACAGTGGATCCTAATCTGCATCTCGAAAAGCCTATCCATGCTAACCCGAATTGGACTATACGATAGAATCTAGACAGGTGATTACGCATTCCAGATAAGGCCGTACAAGCTCCACCAGTCATTTATGTATCGAGGCGAGACGCCGTTCGATGCGCACCAAGCGGGTGTAACAAGAGCACACACCAGATCGCCATTGGTTTCCATGTCAATAATATTTTAGGTGCCACGTCGGACTGGCCGAAGAACGGGTAGCACCGCGGTTCCTGCATCATCATAACAGGAGCTCTTCGTACATCAATTCGCACCAAATGTTGATAAGCCTCGTAGCTTGAAACAGAAGGAAACTGTAAAAGGCCCGTCTCCACACGTTTTGGTTCCTGGGAGAGATGCACTCAAGATTTGTGAATGGAAATTACTGGATTGATATTTTGTGAGCTCACTCACTCGCAAACGTTATCGTCATCGTATATCACGCACCTGCTATACTAGGTTGAAGCAAGTTCCCTTCCCGTAGTCAGGGTTCGTCCGTAATCGCCCCTGCATCCTTCTGTTTGCGTACTCCTTCACCCTATGCCGTTCGCGGCGGTAGCGCACCATGGCAGGGGCATACCGAAACTCTACGACGACGTACCGTGTTACTTACACAGACCATCATTCCTAAGAATGAGTGGACATACGCGTGTCTCCAGGTTAGATGAGGTGATGAGATAGTCCAAGCACGCATTTGCTTCGCTCGTGCATCTAAAGGCCGCGAGTATATCATCGCAGATCGATAGCTTCCCGTGCACTCGCTCGAGCTAGCTAATTATCAAAGATACGGCGTCCACCAAGCAATGCGTCCCAGCAGAGTCCGTGATCGGTCGCACTGCGTCTGTGCAGGCACGACCCTCATCTCTTTTTTTGGCGTCACAAAGTTTGCGGGTCACTACATATGACTGCGACTATCTTTAGCATCTGAGAGACGAGTACAGCGGCAATACTTAAGCAGCAGCATCTCATCGCAGAGTTTCGGATATCTTACTGCTTCTCTACCACGATTAGCTTTTCACCTAGCTAAATCGTCTCTTGTATCTCTTGCGAGCATGCATGCTCCCGTGCTCTTTGCGCTTGTCGCGTGCGTCATCGCAGCACCTTTGATCCGGGTCCGAAGTGCGGATGCCGTCACCGGGAAATGGTAAGCAGTGTCTACATACGAAGGGTCTATGCGACACACACTGACTTGGTATGTCAATATCTAGGATTGTTAAGCTGAAAGGCGATATAAGCTCCTTGGCCGAGGAAGACCTACAGACTTCACTTTCCACCAAACCCGATTTTCGTTACTCCATGGATGGTTTCAGGGGCTTCGCTGGGACCCTGTCTGACGAGGAGATCACGCGTCTACAAGCTTCGGACCGTGTATGCTGCATCAGGCTTTCTCGGAAAGAGGCACACTAACAATTTCTAGATCGAATATATCCAGCAAGACGCCAAGGTCTATAAATCGTCATTCGTTGAGCAGGGGAACGCTACATGGGGTTTGGCTCGTATCTCTCATACAAGACCGGGCAGTGCGACCTATTTGTATGACTCCACCGCTGGAGCTGGCACTTGCGCGTACGTTACTTGTTGTATCTTGGTCAAAAGGAAGTCTTCTCACAACATGAGCATAGATATGTTATTGATTCCGGCATCGAAATCGACCATCCAGAGTTCCAAGGACGTATGTATCAGTCCCCCAAGCATAGTGGTCACGTACTGACACCATGAAGGCGCATCATTCTTGGCAGACTTCAGCGGCGAAAACTCGACGATGGACGGCGACGGACATGGCACGCATGTAGCCGGGACAATTGGCTCGTTGACGTGGGGCGTAGCGAAGAAAACAGAGCTTTTGGCTGTTCGGGTCCTCGACTCGCTTGGCTGGGGTACCAATGCCGGTGTGATTGCTGGCATGCAATTCGCCATTGAAGATGCGAAAGCACGGAGGGAGGCAGGCAAATGCCCCAAGGGCTTTGTCGCCAACATGAGCCTTGGTGGGTTTTTTGTCAAAGCTGTAAATGATGGCGTGAGTGGTCCCTTCCTTCACTGCTTGCGCATCGCTGGCTAACATAGCGGACAGGCAGCTGCTGTCGTCAGATCAGGCATCTTCCTCGCTGTCGCAGCGGGCAATGAAGCCATGGATGCGGAATACTCTTCTCCCGCATCCGAACCCACCGTCTGCACCGTTGGTGCTACTGCGAAGAACGACACACTCGCCTGGTGGTCGAATTATGGTCCCTTGGTCGATATCCTGGCTCCTGGCGTCGACATCACTAGCACCTATATCGGCCACACTATCGGCGTCGACTCTGGTACCAGCATGGCGACGCCACATGTCGTTGGTCTTGCTGCGTATATGTTGGGACTTGACATGGCACCAGTGGAAACTCTATGCGAGATGATTGCACAGTCGGCGACGAAAGATGCGATTGCGGAGGATGCATTGCCGCCAAGTACGCCGAATTTGTTGGCGTACAATATCGCAGAGGGAATGATCTATGGGAAGCGGAGGCTTTGATGGATTGCTGAAGAGATTGAGATTCGTTTGGGTCCCCGGAGGTGACATGGCTTGCGGGGGGTCGAGAGTTTGGTGACGGCGTGGTACTTCAATGCAAAAAGTTGGATGTCTTTCAGTTTTCACAACGCCACGTGAGCCGGGGTGAGCGTTTGAATGTGCGGTGTTCGACTAACACCTTCAATCCTTCTAGAGAGACACCTGGCTGTTGGCACGCAGCCACGATGGTCGGCATACTCCACATGCAGTAGTGGCTTGGCTGAACGATTGCAAACTGTTTCCCACTACGTTACTGGCCATTGACTGCGGCAATGCTAGGTACCTGACATCCCGTCTTACGTCAACTCAGAGCCGCACATCAATGAAAAAGAGCCTATCATAGTCAAGGAACCTAGATCGCGGGCTCGACCATGGAGATCGTGACTTCTACACGGTGATGTCAAGCGAGGTCACGCTGATCATTACTTCACAAGGCGATGAATCAGCAAGCGCAGCCAACCACAGCTGATGATGCCTGTCATTCGCGGGGTAACGTCTTGCTATATCAGGTTAGCCTAGCCCATGAATACGGTAACCCCTCGTAGACGCCCAGACCCCAAGTCTCCCACAAAATCGCCCTCCACTTCCTGTTCTTCCCGTTCATATCCTTCCCATCGGGACACCTTGCAATCATCGCCATCTGAGAAACGCTCTTTGCTCGATCAGAAACCGCGCTTCTAGAAGTCATGACGTCATATTTCGATCTCCAGCCTCAGAAGGCGCGGGCTACGAGTATAGAGCAAGTGCCTGAGGACCAGCGCAAACAGCTAGGACGCATGAGCTTGATGTCCCCAGCAGTTACCCAGATACTAGAAGGTTTAGGCGACGAACGCTCCGACAGCAGCAGTGAGGAAGAAGCAGACGCCTCATCCGAAGAGGAAGACACCAGCAATACCAAACACAACAACCATCTCGACCCTACCGTACGGAAGCACTTCGCGGCCCAGGCGCCTCGACCGTCTTCCCTGTCACCTTGCAGAAATCCCACAAAGTCCTCAACCAACAAGGGATCCGGTCGGGCTAAAGTCTCGTCGTCACGTGCCACTGAAGACAACTCTGCAAAATCCAGGCAAAAGCAGCCCCAGATGGAACGCTTCCACTCCCTCCGCAGCATGCTTTTCCAAACCAACATTCAAGACCGTATGAAGACAGTGACACAGGAAGATCTCCAGAAGGAGCAGGCAGCTACGAACAAGTGGAGAGATCAACATGAGGAACGGCAAATGCATCGCCCAAAGACGCCAGAAAAAGAGTCGCCGGGAAAGGGTGGGATCGGGAGCAGAATCAAGATGAAGATGCGGAGAATGACGACCAAGGACGTAGGCGGCATGGAGCAGATCAGGGAGGATGGCGCACCTGTTGAATTTAACGACCGCTCATCAACGGCCTCATCAAACCACGAAGACGAACAGCGAGATGTGTTGAAAGATGACCAAGCCAGCGACAACGAGAGCATCGATAACTCCGATGTCGAAGACCTAGTTCGATGGGTCAGTCGGCGGGATTCAGCCAGCGACGGCGAGGCCAGGAAAGGCGGTGTCGTGGAGGTCAAAGAAGACAGCGGCCATGAAAGTCTCGACAATTCCGACGTCGATGATCTAGTACGGTACGCAAGTCGACGCTCGGTAGGAGAGGAAGAAATAAAGGACCAGCACTCAGGCTACAGCGATGCATCGACGGAATCTGATTCGGAGCTCCAGCAACTCTCCTCTGACGACGAGGAAGATACGGAGGACCTAGTACGCTGGGTATCGCACCGTGCTGGACCGAACGCCGGCCCCGTCCGCCGGAAGCTAGAAAGACGTGAACTTGACTCGGATGTCGACGAGGACTACGACTCCGACATACCAGAACTAGGACGCTGGGTCAAGCGTCACGACGGCACGAGCGGCGAGTCCACAGCCACGACCCCCGTGAAGCCTAGCTTCGAGGACATGGAAGAAGCCGAGCGAGGCCGACCTCGAAGCCGGGAATCAGAATTGCCGGTCAAAGAGAAGAGACACATGACCTACGACGACGTCGACGAGCTGGTAAGATGGGTGAGCAACAGGGATATGAAACACCAAGCTACCCTCATCTCCGCGAGTACAGAAGCAGAAGAGGAATCAAAGCGAAGAGAACGAGAAAAGGAACGGCAAATCGGCATGAGCACCGAGGATGGCAGCTCTTCCCAAATCGATGTTCAGGATCTTGTAGCCCTTGCACGGAAAACTAGCGGCGACAAATCGGGCTTACTCTCAGCGCCATCTGTGGGCGTTGAGACTTGAACTTGCGAGCGCTGAGAGATGAGAGATGAGAAGCAAGGATATACACGAATTCTCAAAGGCGATTCCTGACGGGGAAAGAAAGAACAATCTCTTCGTACGAGTCCAGATGATGCGTCGCTGTCGCACAGTCGTCACGTCCATGATGATGTTGTTGCGCAAGGACTACAGCATTTTTTTTTCATTTTTGATATGCATAAGAAGCGTTTTCCGTCCCTTACCTGTTAGCGATTCCTTGTTATGAATGCAGATTTTTAGATGTTTTTTTTTCATGTAGCTGTCTGTACTAGGTGGTGTTTATTCAGTCAAAGGTAGTTATATACCCTTTTTACTTTTATTTCTAGTAATTTGTAGCAAACAAATTCCTGTGCTGCGTTGATATACCCAGCTGATCCTCGACATGTGCAGACTGCATCGCCATTCCAGGTCGACGTGTTTGAACCCCGACAACCAATCGATAACCTCACAGCTAGCACTCACTCAACCACAAGCTCCATAGGTTGACAACAGTGTACAATGAGAGGAGAAGCAAAGAAGATAAATGGTTGATACACGCCCAAAAATCTACTCTTCCAACAAATCCATAACCAACTGCGGAATCATGTGCACGCCCTCACCTTGTATCGCACTGACAGGCACAGCATGTACATTGCGTTTCCAAGCATGTTTGCGGCCACTAGGATGAGGCAGCGAGCCGGCCGTGACATCAGCAAGATATGCGCGCAAGGCCTCAAAATTGGGCTGCGTAAGCGGCAAGTCTGCTTTGGTGGCAACGACGAACCACGGCTTGGAGGAGATGGGCGTGGAGGTGAGGAACGGGAGTGGGTCAGGCGAGGGATCGAGATGGGGCGGCGAGTCGACAAGGTCGGTGGCTGGGTGCGGGCGGGGACTACGGCCTGCGGGTCGGTAGGTCACCATTCTGCGTTCTGTTTCGGCGTTGAGTTCTTGGCCGCGCTGCGTCTCGTAGGCGGATACTTCGCGCCAGAGGAGCTGTAGTGCGGATACGGCGTCGCCTGCAGCTAGGTCGACGACGAAGGCGAGCACGGCGGCGCGTTCAATGTGTCGCAGGAAGCCGAGGCCGAGCCCCTTATCCAGATGAGCATCCTCAATAAGGCCCGGCACGTCGGCGATGGTGAAGTTGTCGCGCAGCTCTCCGTTGGGTCGGCGCGAGGTAACGAGCGGGCGGCCCTTGTGGTTGTCGAGCACGACGGTGCCGACGTTGGGCTGGAGCGTGGTAAAGGCCCAGTTGCCGATGCGCGCCCGGCTGTTGCTCAGCGAGCGGAGGAGTGTGCTTTTTCCTGCGTTGGGCAGGCCGACAAGCCCGAGGTCGGCTAGTATCTTGAGCTCGAGCTGCAGCGATATCTTGAGGCCTTCGTCGCCCCGCGTGGCCATCTTGGGCCGCGCGTTGAAGGGCGTCATGAAGTGGGTGTTGCCTAGGCCGCCCATTGCGCCGGCTGCGATGAGCATGGGCGTCTCCATGTGCTTGTCCAGGTCGAGCCACATGGGCGCTTCGGGCTCCAGGGCGGCGAGATGCGATCTGCGAGGGCGAGGGAGCTCTGGGAATTTCATCCGGTTGAGCTCCGACGGTATCGTGCCCGGGTAGACGAGCCAGCGATCTTTCCTGAAGCTGGCTTTCCCCTCTGCCGCCTCCTCTTCTTCCACTGCGCCGCGCTCCCTCTTCCACTGCTCCTGCTCGTACTCCTGCTCCATGAGCGCAACCGCATCGTGTCTTTGTATCTCGCGCACAATAGTGCCGACTGGGACGGTGATGACGGTGTCGGACCCGCGCTCGCCGCCCTTGACCTTGCCCTGGCCATTGCGCCCTCTACCGGCCTTGATCAGTCGGCGTCGAGCGAGCTTGTGCAGCGACGTCTCGCCGCGGACAGCCTGGATGTAGACATTGCCGCCACTACCGCCGTCCCCGCCATTCGCCGGCCCTTCCTCAATGTACTTTTCGCGCAGGAACGACACGCAGCCGTGGCCGCCGCCGCCCGCTTCCACCGTCAGGATGCATCGGTCAGCGAAGGGCGTCAGCGAGTAGTCGTCGGCCGCGGGATCGAGTCGCGAGGGGTGTGGCTGGGGGGAATGAGCCTCAGGCGCCGTGGTGGTGGAATGGCACCGGAACGGAGGCCGACATGTTCTTCGCGCGACCGAGATGGCGGGATACAGAAACGGTGTCAGCGTGCCGCTTAAGCTGTGCGGTCGAGCGAGAGGCATGCGTCCACGTCGATGGCGGAGGCGGCGGCGGCGTGTGACGGGGAAGACCGGCCTTGCGATATCTACACTCTTGTTCGTTCTACATGCACGGATGGATACCGGTATGTACCGTACGCAGTCGTGACAGTATGTACAGTAGTCGCGTCGCGGAACTAACGAATGGCGGCTCGGGGTCGGTCAACTCCCGCGCTACTTCGGATACGGGAGGTAACACCCACTCATTGCCTCGGTTTTACTCCGTACTGTGGTACTAGCCTAGCACCTGAGAAGTGCACGTACAGTAGTCCTCTTTCCAGCAAATCTGCAGAGCCCTCGTTAACACTGCATCTTCATCTGGCAGCCTGCTGAACGAGCACCTGCGCCCCCATGCCCCCACGAAATCAATAAACCTCTGCACTCCGCCCCGCCCCGGGCACCCCCCATCATGATTCGTCCCATCTTACTCACCCTAGCATCATTCATCCTTCGAGCGACAAACCCCGACTATCTGAACTTCGGCCGCCTCAGCCATAGTCAGACAGTAACCCTCCAGTGGTACCTTGGCTGGATATTACCCGCATGGGCACTCGTAGACTTCAATTCACTGCTGAATCGCTGGGCCGAGAACCGCTGGATATGGAGACCCGACAAGAGCAGCTGGGACTGGAAGCGCGAGGTGGCTGTCGTCACAGGCGGTTCCGCCGGTATTGGGGCCTGCGTGGTCAAGAAGCTCGCTTCCCACGGCATTAGGGTCGCCGTTCTGGACGTTAGCCCTCTGTCAGAAGCCTTCACACAAGGTTTGTTGCGGCGCAGAACATCGCCCGTGTTTCATGCTGATGAGAAGGCAGACGAGCGAACCGTCATACGATACTACAAGTGTGACATTGCGTCACGAGACGACATTCACCAGGCAGCTGAAGCGATACGCTCCGACTTGGGACCACCCTCAATTCTGATCAACAACGCCGGCATTGGCAACGCATGGACCGTTCTTGACATCCCGCCAGCGTACCTAAAAAGGATGTTGGACATCAATCTTCTGAGTCACTGGAGCACAGTCCAGGAATTTCTTCCGGACATGCTCGCTAAGAAGAAAGGCCACATCATGGGCGTTGCGAGTCTTGCTTCCTTCGTCACTCTGGCAGGTGCCGTCGACTACAGCTGCACCAAAGCGGCGCTTTTGGCCTTTCACGAGGGTCTTGCCCAGGAATTGAAGCACCGCTACAACTGCCCTCAGATCCAGACCTCCATCGTCCATCCCAACTGGACGAGATCGGCCATCACCTCTCATCCGGCCATTGCGGCGGGCTTGAAAAGGATCGGCGTTAAACTGTTGGAACCAGAACATGTGGCCGAGGCCATGGTCAAGCAGATAACTGCAGTGAAGAGCGGACAACTAATACTCGGCCCATGGCTCTCTCCCAAGCTTCGCGCTCTTCCTCTGTGGCTACAAGAGCTCATTCGCGACAGTCAAGCCAACGCAGTCACCGGCAGCGGCTCGACAGCGGGTGGCTAGGTGCATGAACCTGTTCTCTCACGTTCGTGAGCGGCAGTTGAACGGTGCGGTACGGAGCGAGCGGGTTCCAGCCGCGTGGGGCCACGAGCCTCACTCAGAATAGGCTATGTTCCAATCAGAAACGCTGTGCCGCAATATGATGAGGTTGACTGGGATTTTACCGCAAGGCCGACTGAGTGCCGCAAACGCCGTGGGAGCTGCAGGTAGCCGCGCCGTCTGGGTACCGGGCTTGGCAATCAATGGCGCTTCGCATGCGACGCCAACCAAGTTAGCAATGTCTATTGCGCAGCACATGGTGGAAAAGAGCCGGAAATGCGACAATAATGAACTCTGCAAACAACCATCGCGCGTGAGATTCCAATTATGCGAACTAATGTGCGCCACAGGCGGTGTCTGAGCTAATCATAGCTGATGCTGTAGGTATTCTCGGACTTGTATGCGGACTCAGCCCCAGGTTCTGCCAGGGACCATGCAGGTACATCCACACCAAACCCAACTCGGCCCGAACAAAGTGCAACCATCAAGGACTCCGGTCTTTGCGCAAGAGGCGCGGGAATCAATAGTATATGTTACCTCTTTGTTTTTGTTTCATGATTTCCGGGAATCTTGTACTGGGTTGCCGCTGTGCTCTTCCTTTGCTTTCCTCCCGTCGTTCGTTTCAGGTTCGTGAGCATGCGATGGGTTGGTTCAAGACAGTTCTGGTCACTTGTTGTACTGCGTCGCTGGTAGTTAGGACTAATGGCGCATCGATTCCACAAGGTAAGTGAGGTATGAAACCTGTTGTTGCAACTCCTACCTAACATTTGCTGAACAGATGCACGACTCTCTAATCTACACGGAAAGAAAGGAAAATTACCCATATTACCGCGCAGCGACTTGTCTTTTCAGAATGAAACGAGAGCACCAGAGATACCCGAAGCTACCTCGCAGCTATCAACTACCTACACTAGCTTCACCATACTCGCATCCACAACAGCTGAATCTTCAGCGACATCAATACCAGAAACCAGCGATGCATCCTCGTCGGTGACCACACGTTCACCAAGCCCCTCACGAGGGCTTGACGCTACCTCCTCGGATGCGGTATCGGTATCGGTATCGGAAGCAGGGAATAGTGGAAGCAGCAACACACCGTCGGTCTCATCTACAGTCGATAGGTCTTGGAGGGCGTCACAAAGCTCAACTTGGTTGGAAGAGTCAACTACACGTACACCAATATCTTCTACTACTTCGGTGCATGTTTCGACGTCAGTACAAGGGTCTCCGAGCATTCCCAGTGTCGTTACGTCCAGGAGTACATCGTCGACCATCGAGCCAATACCGGCGCGCAGTTCGACATCGAATCAGCCAAGTACATCTACCAAAATATCGAGTGTGGTACCGGTAGTTACTGGAGTATCATCGGATACTTTTCAGATATTAGAGACAAGCAACTCTTTGAGCAGCACTCTTTCATCGGCCGGTCAGCATGTTCAGTCGAGTAGCACCTCCACAGCAACATCAGACGTGGTTGCATCCCCTACCGACACACCACACATTGCGTCATCGGTTTCAACCTCGATGTCGATCGCTAGCACTGCCAGTATTTCAGCAAGCTCCCAATCCTCGATTTCCTCCATAACTGCAAGCAGCGGCGTAATGAGCAGCGCAACTACCTCAACGAAGCTCGAGAGCGACGCATCCCAAACGGAGACTCTGCCGCAGTCCACGGTACTGACGTCTTCGGCAACAGGTGCAGAACTGTCAACACGTTCAGTCTCTAGTACGGTTAGCGAGTCCTCCGCTAGCTCCTCTACGGCGCTCGTGGGTGGCAGTACTCTTGCGATCAGTTCAATTGGTACGGATTCTGCTACCTCTCAGATTGCCACTTCTACTGGCGTTGTGGGACTACCTGTAATTTCGACCCTCTCGCTCTCTGGCTCTTCGACATCCAGTCAATACACAACCACTTTTATTACCGGTTCAGTCACTACAGGAGCCGTTGATATCACACCTCAATCGACTAGTTCAGCAAGGACAAAAGACACACTACACTCGAGCGCTACACTGAGCAGCCTATCAGCAGCCGATTCATCCGCCATATTCGTAATTGAGAGTAGCACCGCGGCTCTTGCTACCACTTCAGCCCCTCCTAATAGTAATATCTCCCGTACAACCACGGCATCGGCGTTCTCAGACAGCTCGAGTGTGTTTTCGGTGTTTCCCCCGTCCCCAGTCTCCGAGCTGAGCATCATTTCGGAATCCACAACCTCCGTCACGAGCCCCACCGCATCAGTTCGCTCGAATAGTCAAGAGTCCATCGATTCAGCTTCAAGCAGCATCGTTGTGGTCTCTAAGACAGTGACCTTTGTTAGTGCTACATCTACGACACTATCTCAAACTCGATCGGCTACCATCACCTCTACCGCGACTAGTGCAACAAGTTTTCAAGCCTCAGATACCGGTGTTCTTGGGGGATCAAGTAGCTTGTCACTTGTTGCTCCAGGGAACAGTACCGCGGTATCCTCCGGTATAATCGCGGCATCAACAACTGCGATAAGTGGGTTTCCAGCTATCACTACGAGTGATTCAGCGGTCAGCGTGCCCGCAACGACTCTGTCAAGTCCATCTTCGCAAACTTTTCTCAGTTCGACCACTGGCCAGATGTCATCTACATCATCTTTCATTGGAACTACGGCCATATCGGATGCGCAATCTGAATCCAGCACCAGCTACATGCCTAAGCCCACAACTATCTCAGGGACTAATACGATGTCTACCTTCAGCTCTCAGCGTCTCTTGACAAGCTCTACTGCCATTAGTGGCTTGGTAAATAGCTCAATTGCAAGCACTACAGGAGAAAGTGTCACAACTAGCGGATCAACCAGTGTCATCCGCGTGACTAGCAGCTCCGGTACTTCAACGAGTGGCATGTACGTCATGTCTACAGGAAATTCGCGCAGCTCCACAGCCGTGTCCACTTCTTCAGTCACTTCGGCTACTGCCAGCGGTTTCCAAACGCAGACAAGATCCCGAAGCTCGACGTCAAGCTCGTACACGGGCTCGGCCTCAGATGATGTGTATGCTGACGCCACGAGTTGGAGCACGACCCGTCTCCCTACCAGTACTGCTACGGAAACTGTAATAGTAGCCGCTCCAGTGCCATTAACGCCTTCACAAACTGCTGGAGTTGCTATAGGGAGCACAGCTGGGGTTCTGCTTGCTGTTGTGGCGGCGATCTTTGTCGCTCGCCGCTACCACGCCATCCATGCCGCGAAGCGCAGGAGCTCATCAAGTGTCTACCCCAAAGTTGCATACTTGTACGACCCCTCTCTTGGAAATGCACGAGGTGGAGGAGGCAGTGGAGACGATGAGTCTTCAGCTTTTATGTCTGGTGCTGCACGTGGCTTGCCGCCAACAAGCGGAAGCGGGAGTGCACCTCGAGCGCCACATAACTCATTAGACTACGGGTATCGCCATCGGTTCAGCACTGGTGGGTTCCATTACAGTGATCCTGGTAACCCCTTCAGAGACCCTGAAGATCCGTTTATGGATTGGAGAAGCAGTGACGCTATTGGTACGCCTAGTGAAGCTGCATTTGCTCTGGCGGCTGCTGTTGCAGACTATGGAGCAGGTCCGCAGAAGCCTCTTCCGCCCATTCCCGGCACTACATCCACACAACGGTTTCGGGATCATGTGATTCCTTCTCCGACGTTGAGTCCGCTCACGAACGGCTGTAATCTACGTCGCAGCGATGCCCGCTCATCAAGTCGGAGCAGCGTCAAGAGTCAAAAGACACTGCGAAGTCTACATGCCTCTGCCTCTCCCAATACCGCTTCAAAGGATTACCCACCCCTCTCGCCGTACGGACGCGGACCAAGACAGAGTCTAGCATCCATCATGGAAGCCAGTAACCACGATCCCTTGCCAGAGCCCATTGAGCACGACCTCCTCCTACCAGTCGATCTCCGAACCGAAACCCCAGACTCAGTAATGGTATACGCAGCCTCTCCCGTCATCAAAAACACATCATTCACAATGCGACCGACCCTCCCCACCATCCCATCAGAAGGTCCCTTCTCAATCGCCTCACTCCACAGCATGCAATCCCTCGCGAGCGCAAAACCACGGTCTACAGGCAGCATCCTCTTCCCCACCAGCAAAGACAAGACGACATATAACTACTCCCCCATCCTGCAAGACGACCCCAGACCCTCCTCCCCCTACGCCCAAAAAATAACCAGCACCCAAACAAGGCCCTACACCGCATCCCCCTCCACACCAACCTTCTCCCCAAAATTCTCACCGAAGCACACCACCACGCCAAAAAACAGAGGTTGGGACGAAATAAAACGAACCTCCAACAGCTCCAGCACCCTCCTCTCCCCCACCCTCCCCTACCCATCCCCACCCCACCAACCCTACCATCACTTCCCATCCCCCCAACCCCACTTATCCCCACCGCCCCCCCTAAAAAAACGTTCCCTCATCCAACTCCGTCGCAAGACGCCTCTCGCAGGCACCGGCCAGCCCATGACAGCCTCCCCGTCGCCGCTAACCGTCAAGACGAGCTTCATGTACAACGATAATGCGAGTTTTGAGGGCCCGCGTATGAGTCTGCTGGCCAAGGTCGAGGGCTTGCGGGATGATGGGTGTGGTGGTGGGTCGGGTGCGCAGAAGGAGAAGGGGAAGGGTGGTGGGGTGTTGGGGCGGAGTCGGTTGGGGTATCGGGGGAGTGTTGAACGGAGGGCGGAGAGGAGGGGGAGTGGGGCGTCGAAGTTTTGATTTGGGTTAGGTTTGGCTTCTGTCTAATATTTTTTCTTTATGGCTGTTGTTTCTCCTTTGCTTTGCGTTCCTGGTGTTTTTTTCCCTCTTTGGAGTTACCCTTCTTTGTCTCTTTTCACTTTCTCCCTTCCCTTTCTGTACATTTTCCCCACCCATTTATGCATACGACGGAGTACGGGTACCTAGAACATCGCACCCACCTAGCCTTCTTCATCAGCGTTTCCTTCTTATCTATCTCCACCTTCTCAATCCTTTCTCAAACCCTAGGTTTTTTTCTAGTCTTGTACTACCTACTCTTACTTGTACTCTGTTTTCTCTGTAGAAAAAAACTCAAGTTATATATCCACATCCACATCCACACCAATAATTCATTTTCTACAACTACATCTTCCTAGATACTTATAATAATAGTAGATATCTATTATCAGCACGAAGCCCGCAGGTTAAGCAGAACGGTGTTCTTTTCTTTCCTGTTTTGTTACCTTGGTTTGGTACGGAGTACTAACTTAGCCTACGAGATATACCTACTTGCGTTCAAAGTTCAAACCAAACCTGCGCGCAAGCAAGCGATAAAGCAATAATAACCGCGGAGGAGCGTAGAGAGATCTAGACCTAGAGCTGTGATAAGCGAACATGGAGGCGAAAGTTTAATAATAATAGTTAATAAAATAAGAAAGGCAAACGCATGCGCAGAAAAAAATTGTAATAATGAGGAACCATGGCAAGTGGGGCCGGAGAATTTGGTTGGGGCAAGGGGGGCCGGGGGGCCAGGGGCCAGGGCCGGGGGCGGAATGTTTCCGTGGGGCGTTCGGCTAGGGTACTGGGGTGGAAACTTTGCACACAAAAGAATATGTGAAACGACGGCGTCGGATCTTAAAAAGCAGAAAAAGAAAACACGTCATAATCAGCTGATTGATCATCATCAATCCGCGCATGCATACAAGGTGAGTCTCGTGATCAGATTTATCTCCGAGTTTCGTGCGGAGTAACTAATTGTTGTACATCGTTCGTGTTGATGGGGATCAAGAAGGCTTTGGCTTCCCAAATGAAGAAGATCCCGCCCTGGCCCCAAGCAAGAAAAGAAATCGTCGTTACCAAACTCCATTGCAGCGTCTGGGCTCAGAAGGCCCGCGCTTCCCGTTGCCACATGTCTTCCAGCTTCGAAGTTCGCCGGAAACATCATGGTAATTGGTTCAAAGCCAATATGCAAAATCTTCCTCAACCACATGTTCTCGACCGCTTTCGTCGCCTGCCTTGGCCAAAATCCCAAGCAAGCACAAACGCATTGACGACCATTAGCTAATACCATCGAGATCGTTCCTCAATAATATCGCGAAATTGCTCACAGCCGCATTGTGCTATTGATGCCATTGGCCAGGTCAGCGATGTCCTCCTCTCTGACGCCGGCCATGCCGTTGCGCTTGATCTTCTTGCGGTTCCACAGGTCGTCATGCCACTCGTGGGGAGATGCCTCCATGTCGATAGGTCCGGGGCACAGCGGAAGCTTCTGACGGTAGTTCTGCTCGTACTCTTGAGTCGCCTGGTGGCTTGTTATCTCCCGAACCATACGCGCAACAAGCTTCTTTGCTTGCGCGTTGCCATCAGCGGTGACAGTAAGGATGTATTCCGCCTCGAACTTCGCCACACTCGCCGTGAGCTGAGTAAGCTTATGGAAGAATGTGCGCTTGTAAAAGTCCAAGGTGGTATCTATAGGATAGGCCAGACCTCCAAGCTCACGGATAGTGAATACCGGGGTTTCCTTGTAATTCCAGTAGTCTTGGCCATTCAGAGCGTCTTGGTGAAGGACCTGTACATCAAAGAGATGGACTTTGGTGGCGCCCACTGTGACCGCATTCAGCAGCTCCTGTCTGACATTCTTGAAGTCAAGAGCTGAGTTGAAGATTGGGTTACGTGAGTTGAGATTGACACTCTGTGTCTCGGCTCTGGTGACACGGATCCGAACAATGAAGGTATGGGACTGCCCAAGCCGTAGGTTAGGCAGTTCTGTGCTTCCATCGCATTGAAGAAGCTCGCAGCCGGCCTTCGTACAGATCTCAAGGGAAACACCAGTAAGATGACCGAAAGGTTTCTCTGATCGCGCATCTTTCAAGATACGTTTGATGCGGCTAGGTACTGACTGATAACTGGACCAGTTACTGACGAATACGTTCTTGCAGCAGTCGTCGTCGCATACCGCGTCCTGGAGCTCAGGGTAACGGCGATAGGGGAGAGTTGCAGGATTAATCCGGTGGATGTAGAGGTCGGGGAAGGATCTAGAGACGTCGTGCAAAACGTGCGATGCAGGGGAGAGCAGCATAACATGTGTACGGCCAGTCTTCAAGTGTTTGGACTGTTGACCTTCAATCGATCTAGCTATACCGAGGATAATATCGGTCATAGACGGGTTGGGGCGAGGCGGTTCCCAAACTTGCGTCCCAAAGTAGGCGATCTGAGACGTCAGCTCCCGAAATGTCTCTTGGGTATCTGCACAGAAGGGTCGGATGGGGTAATGCAGGTCAGGCCGATTTCCAGTGACAGCGTGGTGGGTGCAGTGAGTAGTGTAGAGCGCTAAACGATCGCCATGACCCAGTTGGCACTACAGATGAAGTAAGTCAATATATATATCAAGTGCATTTCGAGCAGTGCTTGACTCACCAGAGCTCCGTTGACAGCATGTAAGGACTTGTAAAGGCACTCTTTCGTCACATAGTAACTGCACCCGGTTAGCTAGCACTTTTATAGCTTCAGCATCTAAGCACTTACCCGTTGTCCACCAGGAAAATCACGTCGATCGTGGAATCTGGCAGAGGCTTTCGGTTGTGCAAAACACCCTGAACATCCACTGCGATGCTGAACTCTTGAACGTCCTCTGTTAGGATTTTGACCTCTGGATAGAGCTTGACTGCCACCCGCAGCGTAGTTGGCATCTCGGAAGGACCCTCCGAAACATGCAAATCGGGGCCTTCATGCTCACGGTCCGTAGGGGGAATTCGCCTTGCCATGCGTGCCATGAGACGACCGAGTATCGCACCGCTACCGGAAGTTAGCATCTGCGGCACATTACGTTGAGATTTGCTTACTCGCGAGCGTTCTTGCGAAAATAGGCTTCAACTGCAGCATCACTCGGCTTACTCGCGGCGTGGCTATCGTCTGTCTCATCGTGGGTCGCAAGCAATGTGCCAGTCGTTGGTGACGGCGTCTCCGGACTGTCACCGTCACTAGCGCCTGTGTCTCCGGTGCCCTGTCGGCGCAGACGAGGGAAGCTGCTGAAGCCACTCGTGAAGAGCCGCAATCTGGATCCACGTCGCTTTGACGGTTCATCTCGTCCCGCTGCACCGTTGGCCACGTTCTCCAAAGCCTGTTGTGCGCTCAAGTGTTCAGTGGCAACAGAGGAATCTGAAGAGTTCCGCGCATGGGTGGGCTCGTACGACATGTTTGTGTCGAACGTTGGCCAAGGAGTAAGGGTAGTGGTATGGGGAGCAACTACGCGACCGCCGTTCACAGGCGCATCCTGGCTGTTGTTGCGCGAGTACGCCATCTGATCCCCCAAACTTGAGCCCGAGGCTGAAGAGCGACTGTTCCTGTTCTTTCGTATTGTCAGAGGGTTGTCGATGGGAGTACGGCTGACCGGCAGAGGTGTCACGGTCCACGACGGTGGTGCCTTGAGCGGGTTTCCCCAACCAAGAACGGACGAGTCGAAGCTATAGTCGGGCGGTGATTCCCAAATATCGCTTTTGATCTCGTCGATTATATCATCGAGTGGACCGAGCACGTACTGATCGCCGTTGAAGCTATGGGTTGACTTACGAAAGATGCGCCGACGAAACGTTGCTCGGCGCGGCCTCTTCTGGATGAGGAGCGGGGGAGGACAGAGAGAATCGGTGGGGAGCAAGACGCGGCCTAGATTTGTTGTGGCTGTGGCCATTTTAGGGGCGCCGAAGTGTAAACAGACAAAAGCTCAGTCACCGCGACTTGTTCGCGTTCTCTTCGGAGGCTGAGATGGGCGCCACGTGGTCGCTACGTCTGGAGCGGGGTAAGATATGATGATAACAAGAGTTAAAGTAGAGTACACCAGCTGAAATAGAGACCCGAAAGCTAATATAAGTAATTCTCTGTGGTGGGGGAGAGACTGAAGCTAAGTGAAGTAGAGCGGATAAGAGCGGCACTCGCACTCGCGGAAAGAGCGAGAGGACACATCAACAAACCTCGAGCACTCCTGCTACATTTGTTTCAACGGGACTTCATTCGTACATGGCAAGTAGGCCCCTACCTATTCCAAGTTGAAGTATGGTTAACACGGCCATGACGTGCATCGTGAGAGAACGTTCTGAGGTATAGCAAATGCTCTTGGATCACCAACGTGCGACTCTTCCACAGACTCCAATGGTGCGAACTTCATGCTTCAGCAGTTTGTGAGATAGCCACTCCCAATTGCTTCTTCATCTCCTCCTGCATCTCCTCGTCGCCCTCGCGAAAGCGTATCTACCATGCTGGTGAGTACAAGCTTAGTCACACAGGTCCGTAGTGGGTCTTACTATGTCGTCTCCGGCGCCAGCACCGAACAGAACTGGCTCAGACAGACTGGCTTTGACGGCTTTCCTGACCCGCTCCTCCCATACCCCTTCCCAGTTCCAGTCGCCTGGACGCCTATTCCTGCCTAGTGTCGAGTTGCCATCTACCTTATCGGTCATAGATGGCTCTGGGCTAGGTGATGTTGATTTGGGCTGCTGGGCTTCCAAAATAGGAGCCCGGTGAGTCCGCCACGCATGATAGGCCCCTGGGTTCGCAGCAGCCTGCAGGGGGAGCGAATCCAAAATAATTTCCTCGCTGAAGGTCGAGCGGATGTACTCCAAAATACGCACAATCGAGATCTCCTCAGTAGGCGGAGGAGCGCCAAGAATATCAGACGCGACGTTGTAATCAGGACGAACGGGAGTTGCGGTCAATGCAGGACTACCCGAAGCAGAACCACTAGCATTGCGAGAACTTGGTGCAGATCTTCGAGCTCGCCCGAACCAGTGCGGGAAGCCGTGCCGCAGACTGAACCCCCCAGGTGGCAGCCGCTCCTCGTCCGTTGCACTGACAGTATCGGTATCGGAGGATCCGGTCGTGTAAGTATACGTGGTGAGTGGTGTGAGTAGCGGATGGAAGACATCGGTGGAAAAGGTCACAAGGGGTGGTAAAGTAGGATAGCTGAGTGGGAACGATATTTGGAAGCGTAGGACCGCAGGCGCATAGGGACCTGTCAAACGTGAATACTACACACCGGACCGAAAAGGCGAGACGAGCACGGCATTCTCGCTTAGCCCTATGAGATAGCCTACCTTTGCGCACGAAGATGATACCCACCCACAGTGACGGGTCGCCGGGCGTGATACTCAAGAAGATTCCGTCAAGCTGTGCATAGCGCAAGCGGGAGCTGTGCACAGTTAGGGAGGGCTGTCCTGTCGCGTGCCCCAACCTACAACTCAACGAGCAGATGCTGCTTCCGAAAAGACGGAAGAGCCGACGAAAAGGCGGACAACGGCATCTCGTGGAGGACGGCGGTGATGGTTGTATGGGCTTCGGGATCTTCGCCGTCGGGCGCGGCAGAGCTGGAGCCGATTGATGCGCGTCTGGTATGTTTGACGCTAGGGGTAGCGCTAGCCGACGTGCGTGATCACCTGGGCACCTGGTCCTCTCCCTCACTCTTTCTCTCGCAATTCGCCGAAACGACGACACCACCAACAATTTCCTATATCTCACCGGAGCTGCAAAGGAGATGCGCGCACAACAGCTTCATGACCACCCTGGACTTGCACCGACGTGGCAGCTATCTGGTGGGCCAGGCCATTCAGTAGGCAAACCTCCGAGATAAACACCTACCCATCAGTGCCATCCACCACGCAGCAAAGTCTTTGCCGTAACACTACATGCATCAGTTTCATCCGAGCCCCTTGCAATTCACGTCGGCCCTTGGCTGCGAAGCGGTTTGCGGTACTCGGCCGGGAGGACCTCTATAACTCATACTATAGTATGCCGACGCCTAGCGCGTATACCGAGAAGCGCGAAGCTTGCCGGTTGCGCGCAACCAGCCGCCTCACGTCAGAATCAGACATGACAGCATGCGACGCGACACGACACAATAATTGGCAGAGGCCCTATATCGTCGCCAATTATACGTGTTCAGGAGTGGAGTTTGGCGATTCAGGCATCCATGGTTGATGAGTATCATCCAGCGTCCCATGCCGTCCGGACAGCCGTGCCTCACTGTCGTGCCACAGTCGAGTGGACTGCGCTGGTTCCAGTCAGGAAATAATGGGCAGACAGCCTTACTGTGTACGCGACCGACCGTAATACCTCGCTACACAGTGGTGCAGTGGACACTGGAGGACCTCGCAGAACTGACGGCTGAAGTGATCGGAGCGTCAAAAATTCCGATCGACCCGAACTGCCGGTTTCGAGGCTGTCTGTTGCTGCCACTGCCATGGCCACTCCTCCCGACAAGCGCGTGAACGACCCCAACCCTCTGAAACCTCTCAAACCCAGATACATACACGTCTGTTGTACCGCTGGGCATGTCTTCGTCACCGCACTGCACATTATGCAGTCGGCTAAGGGAAAAGTGGCATGGTAACGTGCTCGGAGGATAGTATCAGAGCAATCAGAGGGCCAGGGGCGTAGTCCAAGCAACGCTAAATGGAGCGGTGGCGGTCGCAGAAGCTTCCATTCTCCTGAACCCTGTCCTCGCGTGGAAAGCTGCAGGCCAGCCTTACATATCCACACCGCCATGACCGCTTAGGCCACGACCCACTTGCGCTGCGTCAAAACAACGGTTATGCTTTGACGCTTCCACTTCTCAGCGCAAAGGATTGCTCAAGTGGTCCGACAACTCAGCTGCGACACGCGACGGAAGAGTGTCCGGGCCCACCGGCGCTGCTGGCAAGTTGGGATGGGGCTGCACTGGGCAGCAGTACAGACGCTACGTCGTCGCAGATGGGCGCAGCGTGGGGTCAGCTGATGGGTATTCCAAGTTGATGATTATTGTGATGTCTTGATGACTGAGAACCGGCATTTGCAGATGCAAGTACCAACGCGCCAGGTCCTGCCAGGCTGCGACCCGGTTGGGCCCAGGACGAAACCACCTGGGCACGCTTGCAAGTTGCGCTGACCGCGCAGGGGCACAGGCACAGCGACATGAGGTCCGGGGCAGCAAATAAAATCGCCGCATGCAGAGTGCCAGGTGGTGATCCGGGGGGCACGAAACGCGCTGTGTCGTCCTCGCGGCCAGTCAGGACACGGCGACTCGTAGTTTTGAGGCGCTGACAACCGTACCGTCATCAATGGCAACAGAGCGACGCAGCCTGAGGCACATGGCCCGCCTGACGGATGGTGTGCAGTTACACCGCCATTCTTTGGATAGGTCGGAACAATCACGATGCGACGCCATGACGCCCATCAAACACGCACGGCGTGGCCAAGGCTGTGCTTCTGGAAATTCTGCGGCGAGGGCGCTGACTCGCACGCTGTCCAAGGTATGGGCGCGGCGCGGGTGTGCGGTCACGGTGTTTGCCTGTCTGCCTGCGCCGCTGCGCGGTATGTACACAGTATGCCCCTGAGGGCGAAAATTAGCAGCTCTTTGTGTGCACTTACGGTACGACGTCCCATTTGCCAGGGGGAACGACAGCCGTTACCGCGGGCTGCCCGAGTCGGCCTAGAGCTGGGAGCGGCCAACAGCGGCCGGCACGTCGGTCAATTCTACGACAAGGGACCCCTGCTGTGGCTCGACTCACGGCGCTAGTGCCTGTGCATGCACCGGTAGACTGTAGTTGTAACTTGTGGTAGTGGACGCAGGCGGATCCAGTAGCGCCGAGCTTTTGGGTCCCGGGGAGTCGGGACGCGCTGTTGATCCTGTTCTCAATTGCGAGCCACGTCTAACGCTCTCGCAACTCTCCCTGGCCCACCTTACTCGGTTCCTCTTAGCTTGTCCAATGTCGTGGATTCCGCCCAACCCCGTACCCTTTGGTACGAAGAACGTCCTCCTTCCCCAGCCCAGCCCCGGCCCACCACTCAGGGGTTGCGTCTGCATTGCATGCTCACACAATATGCTCGTCCGGTGACCTGGAGTCACAAATAGCAAAAGACGGACTAGCAACAATCCGGCTGCCAGCGCTGCATTTTCCGGTCGCTTATCGGCAGACGGTGGTATGTTTCGTCGAAACCATGGTATCACGGATCCGCTACTCGGTTCACATTATTCGCTGGGCCCTCCGCTGTCCCTATCCGCCCACCCTACGTATTCATACCCACTGCCATCACCGCTTGTTCTCCGTTTCTTCCCCGCCACCACCATCCTTGCTCATCCCAGCGGGCTATCCGTTTTGAGGGCGCCACTCAATCTTGCTCCTCCTTATATACCCTGTGACGCTCGCGTCCTCTGCACACTGACTCTGCTCTCCGAACCCTGGAGGTACTAATCTGTCGCAGACTCGCACATGTCTTATTTGTCTCAACGCTCCCACACTTCAAATACATTCACCACCTTCGGTCTTGTTGCTTGACCCTTACTTCCCTTCATCCCCATCCTCGTTCACCGTCACCTTCTCATCCCAGTGAAACAATCATGGCTCGGTACGGCGTGGCAGCTGCCGTGGGCAGTGACAGAACACCGTTCCCTACTCGACAGATGGTGGTACTTGGTCAGTGGCATACTTTGCTCAGCCAGGCTGCATCGTGCAATTGCTAATGATTTCAGCCTTATGCCGAATATGCGAACCAATTGCCTTCATGTCCATCTTTCCATACGCATACTTCATGGTGCAATCTTTCATGGCTGGGCAGAGCGACACACAAATTTCCATGTACACCGGCATGGTCACATCCTCGTTTGCCTTCATGGAATGCATCAGTGGCATCTTCTGGGGCCGTCTAAGTGACCGGATTGGGCGGAAGAGAGTGTTACTCGGAGGCCTCTTTGGCACGGGCCTGAGCATGCTGCTGTTTGGGTTTGCGCAAAGCCTACCAATGGCATTGTTTGCCCGAGCTCTCGGGGGGTTGCTCAACGGGTGAGGTCATCGTGCCACTTAGCGTATGAGCCTCGCTAACCGAATATGCAGGAACATCGGCGTTTTGCAAACGACTGTCGCTGAGCTGGTCACGGATGAGAGACATCAGCGTGAGTTGACTCCCGAGTCCCTTCTCAATTACAATCGATCATGACTAACTTTGCCTAGCTCGCGCTTATTCTATAATGCCCTTTGTTTGGTGCTTGGGGTAAAGTTACCTCTGCACATCGTTTCGCAACCATGCTGACCGCCCTTCTTAGCACCATTATCGGCGGATCCCTTGGCGGCTTGCTCGCAAGTCCAGCCGAAGTAATGCCATTCTTCGAAGGAACCATTTTCGAGACATATCCGTTCCTTCTTCCGAACCTTGTTTGTACCGGTTTCGTTGTCCTTGGACTTACCGTGGGCATTTTATTCCTGGAAGAGACGCACGAGGATCGCAAGTATGACCAGGATCGGGGACGCGAAGCGGGGCAATGGCTTCTGCGTAAACTTTGGAAGCGAGACGCAGATGCAACCTTCGACGACAAGGATGCCTCGCTTGAGGAGCTGAGCTCGATGCTCAACGACCATGACCACGCCGCACAGCAGGCATATCGAAGCACCGACAGCTCGCCTACGCTGTGCAGTACACGCACCTCGATCTCTGAGCCGCCAGAATTCTCCCTGGACAAGGAGCTCCCGCCGGCGCCAACAGTCCGACAAGCGTTCACGAAGCAAGTTTGTCTTAACGTGGCGTGCTACGGCATTCTCGCATTGTAAGCAACGTGTCCAACATTGATTGAACGGGGGTTGACGTGTTTGCAGCCATACCATTTCACTCGAACAACTTTTGCCCATTCTCATGTCCAAGGATGTATCATCGAAAAGCAGCCAGCATCTCCCCTTCCACTTTGACGGGGGCTTCGGATGGTCAACCCAGACGACGGGCGCATTCTTGGCTGCGCAAGGCTTTCTCCAGATGTTCGCCCAGATCCTTGTCTTTCCCTGGCTTAGCAGGAAACTGGGTAGCCTACGCACTTTCTGGATCACGCTCTCCTTGTACCCGGTTGTCTACCTTCTTGCTCCCTACCTGGCCGTTCTTCCCGAAAAGCTTCGCATACCAGGACTCATGGTCTTGCTTGTTGCCAAAGTCACCTTCCAATCCCTCTCGTACCCGTCTTTGGCCATCATCTTAGCCAACTCGTCACCATCGAAAAAGGTGCTCGGTACCCTGAACGGTGTCGCCATGTCTTCTGCAAGCATTTCCCGCGGCTTTGGCCCCACCGTCTCGGGTGCAGTCGACAGCCTGGGCAGTACACTTCACATGTCCGGTCTCGCGTGGTGGACAATTGCCGCCGTGGCGCTCCTCGGATGGCTTCCCGGTTTTGCACTCAAAGAAGGCAACAAGCGGACCAAGTTTGCGACACAGGACGACGAAGAAGCGCTTGTTGATTCGGACTCTGATGCGGAATCCGTCCTTACCCTCACCCCGGACGAGACAGTGGAGAGAGTACTTTCGAAATAGACGGCATACATTTACTACCAACTACCAGTTCGGCGCACAGTTCGGGCTGGCATTCGCGCGCTGGTAGCGATTCATTCTTTTTCGCGTCAGCACTTTGCACTTGTTGAAGGATAGACTTTTTCATTTTTATTTGTTTGGATTGCGGGATGCCTCCACTATTTTGCATCCCGCCCCGGCGTATTATCATGGGGAAGGGTGGGTACCTTGGCGATATCAAGTCCTTGGGTGGAATCTTGGGTCAACATTGACTAGAAGGAAAAGCTCGATTGCATCGGACACCAGCAATGGTCTTGGGCGAGCAGGCGTTTTTGTCGAACATCACAATACCCCAGTAGTCATTTATGTATCTTTCCTTGTTTACGTAGGTTTTCGTATTCTGTTAGACTCGTATGCTCAGGCAATATATGGTTACGACGAATGTTCAAACTCTCGACCGGCTTTTTGCGCACATTATTGCATGTAACTACGTGAGCTGGCAATCTGACTCAGTGCACAGCGCAGCGGTGAGGCTGCTCTTTTATACCCGTAACCCGACCCCACAAGTTGTAAGACATGTGACGCGGTTCGGTTGCTTGCCATGCAGCTCCAACAACAAATAGTCTAGCTAGTAGAGTCACTCATATGTGCAGACGGATGTTTCCCGATATACACACGATACGGATTGCCTGGCCACGTGCTACCATCGGTGTGCGTTATGCACCTGGTGGAGTAACGGGCTGCCGAGTCAGTGACGGGCTAGGTAAGCGTACAGGAAAATAAAGTATACGCAGTACTGTACTCAGACGGAAGGCGTTGCGTGCGGTACTTGGCATCAGCCGAATACCTAACGATGGATGGAGGCGAGACGGGCGTACCGTAGTCAGCGGCAGACACGTGTGCATTGCCGCGCCGGAGGTTTGTGGGTGGCACTGGTGGGTGGTTGCTCCTGCGGAGGAAGGAGCGATGATTGTGTGGCTGTGTGGCTGTTTAGCGAGGCGTGTAAAGATGCCGGTCCGAGACGTGGAAGAGGGACGGCTTAAATGTCTGGAAACATTGTGAGCATTATTGGCATGGTCCTTGCTACGCGACAAGAAGGCGGTTCGATCAGTCGTGGGAAGGCAATCATGTACGCCATAGGTAGCGTAGTTGCAGCAAGCAAGCAGCGCCCACACTACTTGGCCCGCTAGGTATCGCCTATCTACCGCTGAAGAGATAAGAGCGGCGGGCGGGCTGTTAGCCATCCACGAGCGACAACGGCAGGTGTCAATTGCTTTTTTATCATTAGGACAATGGCAGCTGCACGCCACAACTGCACCTCTCTCTCGCGCCATCGCGTGCCGCCGCCACCATAGCTAAGCTGCTCCCCGTCGTCGTCGCTGACGCTCTACCGTGCTCCCATTGCAGTGCGGGGGAAAGCAGCCGCCGCCCGTCTTGAGTGAGCTCGGGAACAACCCAGGCAAAACGCGCGATAGCTCCTAGCCCGAACCCAGCCGACGTCCTGCCATGCGCCCCGATGAGCGGCCTCAAACGCTCTTTGGAGGAGTCTTCTCATGACGGGGACAGGCCTTCGCCCGCTGAGTCCTCGGTGTCGACGACGGCGAAGCCTGCCTCGCCCATCGCGCCGTCGGCCTCGAGCACCTTCCGCAATGTGAGCGCCTGCAACCGCTGCAGGCTCCGGAAAAACAGATGCGACCAGCGGCTGCCCTCGTGCGCTTCATGTGACAAGGCCGGCGTCAAATGCGTAGGCTACGATCCCATCACGAAACGTGAGATTCCGCGCAGGTAGGTTGGTAGGCAAGCTTGGAGGGGAGCTATCTCATCTGGCCTCGGCTTAGAACTGACGGGCGCAACAGCTATGTCTACTACCTCGAAACCCGCGTCGCATACCTTGAGACCCTGCTGCAAGAGAATTCGATTGACTTCCAGGAAGCCGAGGACTTCAACCCAGCCCTTGCGTCCACTGGCTCCGTCACGCCCAGGCCCGTCGTCTCTGCAGCCGCGCAGCCTCGCAATGGCGGCGCCCAACAACCCACGGCCGCCCAGGGCAAGGAGGAAAGCGAAAAGTACGACCGCGAGAAGCTCACCAAGCTAGTGTCCAACATCGGAATGGTGTCGGTACAGGGCGCTAGCGACCCGCGCTATCTGGGTTCCACGTCGGGCATCTCGTTCGCGAGAGTCGTGTTCGCTGCCGTCAAGAGTTCCGTGTCCGGCTCCTCGTCTGAGCGCGGGAGCAACCGCGGAGCCAAGGTAACGAGCAATGTGGTGGACAGTGGCACCTCGATGAGAGATTCTTTCTTTGGACTCCAGACCAAGCCCACCATACGGCAGGCGCCCTTCCCAGACCGGGAGCTCGGTGCACGCCTGGTCGAGCTGTACTTTGAGCACGCAAACCCACAGATACCCATTCTGCACCGGGGCGAGTTCATGCACATGTTCGAGCGCGTCTACGCAAACGGCGAACGGCACCGCACCTCGCGAGAGTCGTACATGCTCAACATCGTCTTTGCCATTGGCGCCGGCATCATCCTAGGCAGTTCCGACTCGGAGGGCTCACCGGCATCGGACCACGGCCGCTCACCAACCAAATCACGATCATCGCCACCGAGCAGCAAGAAGCGCCGACTTGCAGGCCAGCAGCACCACCCGGAGGAGTATCACGCGTCCGCAATCGTGCATCTGGAAAATTTCCTGGGTTCCTCTCCCGCTGCGGACCGTCCCGACGGCTTCGGTGGTGGCCTGGAGGAACTACAAGCCGTGCTACTTCTCGCGGGATTTGCGCTGCTGCGACCCGTTGCGCCTGGCTTGTGGTACATTGTGGGTGTCGCTGTCCGTCTTGGAGTGGATCTAGGCTTGCACTACGAAGACGGTGTGGGTATTGACGGCGCAGGCTCGGAAGACCACGCTGCTGGGAACGGGGCATTCAAAACCGAAGCCGATGGGAATTCAACGGCCGCCGGCAGCACCAATTCATCCAAAATCGATGCAAAGGAACGAGGCCGCAGGCAGTGGGTAAGAGATCTACGGAGGCGGCTGTGGTGGTGCGTCTACTCGTTGGACAGGCTCGTCAGCACTTGCGTGGGCAGACCATTTGTGAGTACATACATTCTTCGGAAATGGTTTGCATCTTCTTCTCGTCCCGTGTCACCTGTCATGCTGGTTTTGTCATGATTCAGCATGCATGACGGCATTTCTCGTCAACGCATGAGTGCCTGAGAATGGATAAGATATCTCGGCACAGATTGCATTTATTCAAGTATCTCTGAGAAGACTAACAACCCGCAGGGTATTACCGACCAGATTGTGACTACCGAGTTCCCTTCACTACTCGACGATCGTTACATCACCAAAGAGGGCTTTCTGGAGCCACCAGTGCATCAAGAAAAGCCCACGTACAAGGTCATAGCTCATCACTATTTCCGGTTACGACTACTGCAGTCTGAAATCCTGCAAGTTCTGCAGCACCGGCAGGCGCAGCAGGCAAGAGCTAGCGGGGCGAACCTGGGCAATGCGTTTATGCACACCAAGTTACCGTCACCATTCCTGGTCAAGCATGAGTCTTTCCGCGCCTGGCGCGTTGATATTGACCGGCGGTTGCTAGAATGGAAAGACTCTGCGCCGACGCAGCTTGATGCCGGCGTGCAGTTCTCGCCCCTGTTCTTGGAGCTCAACTACTGGCAAGCACTGATCATGTTGTATCGGCAAAGCTTGGTGGTTCCATCTGGCTTGGAAAGGGAACTGGGTAACACCGGATCAGATATAGGAAGCCCATCCATTACCAGTATGGAAGAGCGAGAAGACGAAGATTTGGTTTTCCTCAAGGTAGCTGAAGCTGGCCAGAAAGTTCTAAAGTTGTATCGTCAGCTTCATCGGGTGCATCTCGTGAATTACACCTTTCTGGCTACCCATCATCTCTTCATGGCTGGTACGTTTCCTTGCCATCAAAACTCGATAGCGCTAACATGCACTAGGTATATCTTTTCTGTACGCCGTGTGGCACAGCATTCATGTGCGCAGCTTACTGGTATGGCATGACTTCTTTCTTTTTTTTTCTGTGTAACCAGAGTACACGTCGTCCGTGTAATCGTAATCCTGACTGCTGCAGTCTCTTGACGATGTCGACTTTACGGTCCTCGCTGCCACGTCCGTATTAGGTGACCTGATCGATAAATGTCCTCCTGCAGAAGCATGCCGTGACGCCTTCGATCGCATGAGCAAAGCCACCATCCAAATGTGCATGTCGACCACCGGCTTTGGTCCCCAGGCCCTGCGAGCGCTGCCACAAAGCCAGCAGCACCATTCACACACCTCGCCAGGCACAACGTACACCTCTACACCGGATGTAGATACCAGGCCTGACACCGAGATGCAGGGATATCCCTCCCAGAATACACCAGGCTGCTTCGGCCGTCAGCAGCAACAACGGCGCCCGGTCCCACGCTTCGACATGAACCTCAAGGATCTCTTCTCAGACGACGAAACAGACAAGCGGTCCTTCAGCCGAGTCAGCAACCAAGTCAACGCCATGCGGCCCCCACCCGCCCCCACGAAGTCCGAAGGCCCCCTCCAGCCCTTTACCGCCGATCTCAAAATATCACCCCAACTACGCACAACACACACGCAACCAAACTTCTTCGCCATCAACAGCAACAACAATAACTCCAACATGACGAGCCCAAACCCACCAAACGCATTTACTACTACTCCACCCGCTAATCCCCCCATGCCCAGTCCATACCAGCTCCCCAATAATCAACTCCCCGCGTACAACAACCCCTTTGCTCAAAACCTCACCTCCACCTATCCCGATCTCGGCTTCTCCGATCTCGATTTCCTAGACAGTTTTCCCCTGCAAGGAGGAGCCGGTGGGTCGACCGATCCGGGCTCTGGCTCCTTGCAAGATGTGGGCATAGGCTTCGGTATGGGGTTCGGGGACGGCACGCATGATTGGAGTGATGGCAATGGACTTGATTTGTTTGATGGTTTCTTCTTTGGTACGTTGTCGACTCCCTTACGGTAGCCCAGTGCTCTACTTTTTTTTTTTTGGCTAATTCGACTCCAGGGCCGGGAGGCACGGGTGGAAGTGCCATGTGAGAAGAGAAGAGAAGCTTGGTCGTGGGCTGGGTGTGAAGCGGGGGCATGGGCGTCCCCGAAAAGGTAATCTCTCGATGGGGTATGTATCGTGTTGTATAATGGATGTACCTTTTCCGCCTAACACTCCTGAGATTTACGTCGATTGTTTGTTGTCGGGGTTGGCACTGTCATATCCGTGGGGGGGCGGGGATATATAGAAATCGGAAGTCGGCGGACTCCGCATGGCGATTTCTCGCTTAACATACTTCGCATAGTTATATACCATCACCACCTTTTTTTTGTGCTTTTCGTGACGTTGAAGAAGATATTCTTGATATGAGAGATTATGTTTTGTGTGTGTGGTTATGTATGTGGCTTGGCTAACTATCTAATGGGATGTGTTCTAACTGCTAGTGAGGTGTGAAAGGATGGTTGGATTGATTGATTGTACGTGCTGTAGCTTCTTTCCTTTTCTTCCCTTTTTCTCCCTTTTCATTGCTTTTCATTTTCATGTCTTTTTTTTTTTTCATGTGATGCGAAGTGGGTGTGGTTTCATTCCTATATATCTGCGTGGATTACAAAGGTTAGATCTGTCTACCTACTTACCTACACGCTACATCCCTCCAAGAATTTACACAGAAAAAAACAGAAAAGAGGATATTTATTCGTGATGCGTGATTCATATGAATTACGGCCATCTACGCTTATACGTGTCCACTTGATTGCGGAAGATGATGCTGAGGAGGGAGGAGAAGAAGAAGAATGGTGGGAGTAGAGTAGCGTAGAGTAGCGTAGAGTAGATAAGCAAGTTGTTCATATTGTTGGATTGGACGGGAAAGCCGTGATATATTGATGTGTGTCTGCTGTATGAGTATAAAAGTAGGTACGTAGTAAATAACAAAAGAAAATAAAAAACGACGCTTTCTAGTAGGAATGAAATGCATAAACAGTTACACTAAGGTTTAGGTCGTCGTACCGTGCGCCTCACCGGCCCGCGGTTGTGATGGAGATAGATGGATGGATGGGATAGATAGAGAGGAAATACTTTCTATCCCATCCCATCCCGTCCCGTCCAAGTCGGACACCAAGACTAAAACGCAGCAAAAAGCTCGCTTAATCTTTTTTGATTTGTCCACTCGACTGGCCCACCTTTTCCCCCCTCCTTCTATATCACACTACACCTTGCGGCGCTTCCCAAGATTGGGATCCAAGCCGGCCTCGAGCAGCCAGCCAAGAATCTCACCATCACATTTCTTGCGCGCATCCCTGACCATTTGCACCAAATCTTTGCGTACCTGCGAGACCTCTGGTTGCTTCTTTTCGTGCTTGTTGGCCAGCTTGTTGTATCCTCGCTGAATCTCGTGAATTACGAGCCCGAAATGGGCCATGGCTTTGTCGAGCACCTTTGTCCGATGGTCGCGCCATGCTTCCTCTATACCCTCGGGGATGGCGTCAAAGGGACCACCGGTAGCGCAGACGCCGTCCTCGAAGATTTGCATGGCCGAGTCTTTGTACGGTTTGCGTGTCGTCTTCTGTGCTTGCTGGTATATGTCCGTCATGGCGCTGCTGAAGAAGTCTCCGTGGCCGTCGTTGGTGGCTTGTCCGTTGACCTGTCTGAGGAACTTGCGAATGGATTCTTCGATGAAAGCAAAGCTGTTGATCAGGCTTGATCTCTTCTTTTTGACGTTTTCCACAAACGCTGCACTGTTCAGATCCGATACCTCGTCTCGGAGCTGCTCGATGAAGGCGTCTACTTTGCCACAGATGGTGGCACGAAGACGGACGGCCCAGGGCCTGATTCTGCGTTCGAGATGCCAGAACGCAGGGTCGAGGTCTTCTTGCGCGATACCAAGAAGCTCTTCGTTCCAGCTGGCCGTCCCAACCTTCCTCGTCCGGTGAGAGCCTCTCTTAGCCAGAAATGCCCGCACAGATGCAGGGTGCCAGTCCTGCCATTTCGCGCACAGAATGTGAGCTGATTGTCCCCAGCCGGGAATGAACTCGCGAACTCTGCTATGGAAGGGGATAATTTCCGCCTCTTCGAGCGTTCTCAGCGAATCGTCAACCTGGCTTTTGAAGGCTTCGACGACATCCTCAAAGTCATATTTGATCTTCGGCTTCACATCCATCGAAGGTGCTGTGCAAGCTAGTTCGACAGAACTAAGGAGTTCAGGAAATGTTGTCTCGAAGAATTGGACCATATCGTCCTGAACTTGCTCGTGGGGTATTTTGGCCAGTTCATACATTAGATCTGGAATACCCGTCGCCTTGGCTGACAAGGGAGGTTCATCGTCCATTTGGCTATAGCCTTTCAGGTTCTTTTCATAATCCGCTGCAGACACCGAGAATATTGATAGCTCACCGCCATTGCTTATTGTGGTATATCTTTCTTTCAGCTTTTTCTCAGATCGTCCGCTGCGCTCTCGCACAAATATTTCTTTCTCTGCAAGTTCGATCCATTTGGCCTCATATGTAAGCCGCTGACGTTTTTCGTATTGTCTGAAGTGGAGTGCCTGTTTTTGACGGCTAATCTCTTCTTTCCGCAGCTTAAGATATTCAAGCTGTTCTAGCTCGGCCGCGTCGAAGGCCAGGTTGAGCCGGTTGTTAACGTCAAAGTCTTTTTCGCTTTTGGTCAACACCACGATGACTTTCTGATGCGGTCGTCTCCGATATTGCTCCTTCAGACATTCGTCTAGGAACTGGCTGCTGCACGCTCGATTGACGTCTTCCACGATTACAACAACATTGCACTGCTCTATTTGTCGCCGAGTTTTAGTTTCTCGGTCCTTATTGATATCTCCCAGTCCGGGAAAATCTCCAAATGTCAACCTCAGCCGGAGTTCAGCAAAGATGTGGATCTTCGCGACGAGAGATGAGGCGTTGAATGGCCACTTTGATTCAGGTGTGAAGGATTCCAGATCTGCAAAAGGAGCAAGTGTTGTCATTAGCTCGGTCGGAGTAGGTGCGTGGAAGCAGCGACTTGTGGTGTCGCGGACGTGCCTGCGCCGTTCCTCGACCCACTGACTGAGCTCGTCGTATATATTGCCTTCCTTGCTTCCAGACCGTAAATACTCATCCAAAGCTGCATCGGACGCAAACTCTGGTCGGTCGGAAAACAATCCTTTAAGGATCTCCCGACTATGATCTCCTTGGTCTTGGTTGTCAGTATGCAATCCTTGATCGTACTTTTCCAGACTTGCGAGAACATTGTCGACATGCGTACGGATCGAATCGCGACAAGTTCGCGGGTTGCACATTTCCAGTTCCGCCTCGTATTTTGCAGTGTCAGCAGAGCCACGCGATTGGGAATATACGAGAGGTAGTCGAGTCACACTCTCCCCACAGGAAGACTGGACTAGGCATTAGAATCCAATACTGTATTAGGTCGACTTGCACGGGTGTGTACCTTGACAGTGAGATCTGTGTTCCCCAATAGCACGCCAAGGAGGGTGGACTTTCCTTGTCCTGTCTGACCTAGAAATCCGACATATTTCTGGTCGCTCTGGAAGATACGGTACGCGTAATCGAGTCTGAGGCGCAATGATGCGGATAACTGAGTGTC
This sequence comes from Decorospora gaudefroyi, assembly GCA_010015605.1. Classification (NCBI taxonomy): domain Eukaryota; kingdom Fungi; phylum Ascomycota; class Dothideomycetes; order Pleosporales; family Pleosporaceae; genus Decorospora; species Decorospora gaudefroyi. The sequence goes on from ML975361.1 coordinate 80,267, forward strand.
CTCATCAGCTTGAAGCCTTTTGGTTATGTTGCGGATGATTTGCTGGCACTCGGTTTTGGCCTTCTCAAACGCAGGGTGGTACATGGGCTCGTCAGGAAGACGTTCCATTTTGGGGTTGTGGCGAACGAAGCTGGGATCGTCATCGCCGACGAGAGTGAGGTCGTTGAACAGACGCGTGTTCCACTCATCGTACTCCTCTAGCTTACGATCGAGTTGGCGTTCGAGTAAAGTGGTGGGCCTAGGATAGCGAGGCGACTCCAAGTCATCAGGCGCTGCAATGTTCAGTAGTCTTAGCAGTAAATGGATGGTCCGGCACTTACCGGGTCGTTTCCGGGTAGGAGTGGTAGATACCTGGCGAATTGCCAGTTGCGGGGTAGAAGAATCCGACATGGTCTTGGTGGGTTATACACTAAGAGACGACAATAGTCGTTAGCAAAAGAGCGTAATGAGGCGCCGATGTAAAAACAGAGACTGAAGTCGTCAATGCCGGGTCGAAGTTTCAGCTCAGAACCATCAGCCGCAGTGTCTATGACCCAAGCTGTATTTGCGGGCAATCCCATATATCCTCTGTCTGGGCCTAGGTGGAAGATGTGGTGATGAGAGCTCTTGTCAAGCCTCCGTATGTCGCAGATAACACGATGTTGTTTTCCACATGAGCTGCAACATGACAGGATGTTTGAGCGAATAGGAGAGTTGAAACTGTGCAGAACTTTGTGGACGCGCCCACTTACCACGGACTATGTTTTTGTATGATGGATGAGACAGACGTAGAGTTCCGAACGCTTGAGAGACGTTAATGCTGAATCACCTGTTGCTCAGCAGCCAGCTCACGAACAGGTGAGGACCGTGGGAATACATGCCCGGTTTGACGGCAGGGAGATTAGATAGTTTGCGTTTGTTGCAGCCTTGGCGACGGGCCAGAGGAGTATGTAAACTGTCAAACACGGGGGGTTTGGAAGACTTCCGAAGCCGCAAAGCGATTTGTCGCTGAGACCTTGCGTGGCTGCAACCTAATAGTAGAAATGCGGCGTGGTAGTTTTAGCGTGGGCGCTAGAGCTTCTACGAGTGACCGCTTGTATACATGTCGAGAGGACCTGCAGATGAAACTTCGAGTTCAGGAGCGGATGTCCAAACAGAGTTGCACCTAAATCCTCTTGTCGTCTTGGGCCTAGAGATGAAATGCTGACATACAGCTCCTGTAATAGGGGCCTATCCTTAGGTTGAGGCAGCACCCGCCGCTCTCGCAAATATACAATTAGCGGTCAGTAGAGTGAGAGGTATGCGTCTGTCTGGAGTCTGGAGAGTACGACGCTTGGATTTAGTTAGCGGGGGAGCGCGCTTGCTAGATAGGTAAGTACCTATGACATCAGAAATTTCACCTGGCGGCGCCAGCACCAAGGGGAGTCTGGAGGTCTTCACATCCCTGCATATGCTGGGACAATAATTATAGAGTGTAATAATCTCGGAGCGTGTCTCTCAGCTTTCCATGGCCTCCTGCTTCCAGGCACTACATGGCGCGAATAGCTTCAACCAATGAGGAAGAGCGGAAAATCTGTCGGGCCGTATAGCGCGTATGCCCATATCAGTTCCAGAAACTTCTCTCTCCCGCTTCCCTCCAAATATCTCGCGTTCACGACTTCTTGTTCTGCTCAACAAATTGATATCGCTGTTTAGATCCAGCTTGTAAGGCTCCTGCGCTGCTTTAGCTACTATATTGTGTAAGTATTTTTGCGCACGATTCCTTCGTAACGAATGATGAGACACAAGCTGGCACCAGTCTGAGAAGACTTGTACTCTTTGCATGCGGATCAGCTGCATAGACTTTTTAGTCGCCCACTGACAAACTCCCACCTCCCGCGTATCTATGACCGACGTGGAAGTTGCAGCGCTAATATGTCGGCGACAGGAAACCCCGTTGAGATCGACTGCGCTCCCCGTCCACCACCATGGTCCTCCACAACCCAAACAACTGGCATTGGGTCAACAAGGATGTTTCAGGCTGGACGCGGGAGTACCTCGACAAGGAACTCGCGCAGATATCCGCTGAACAGGATGGCGTCTCGGCAAAAATCGATAAGGTCGTGAGCATGGATGGAGACGTGGACGTGAGCCAGCGCAAGGGCAAGGTCATCACCATCTTCGATGTGAAGCTGAAGCTGGAATACTCAGGTACGTACTGTTTCTCTAGCACCTATCTTGGGCGGGCTGACTCGGTCGGCAGGCAAGAACAAGGAGGGCGAGGAAGCCAGCGGCACCATCACCGTCCCCGAGGTTGCCCACGACACCGAGGAAGACGAGTATGTCGTATGTTCCCTTCGCTCACACCATTTCTCTGTTTCTGCATCGAGTACAATCGCTAATCTAGTTTTTAGTTTGACATAGACGTCTACTCCGATGACAGCAGCAAACAACCTGTCAAGGACCTAGTGCGATCCAAGATCGTACCGCAACTTCGCAAAAGCTTTGCAGGTCTTGGTCCGGCGGTCATGGTCGAGCACGGAAAGGACATACAACATGCGCCAGGCTCCAATCCTGGCAGCGGCTTCTCCACACCCAAGGTGTACTCCAGCTCGAGTGTCAACAAACCCTCGAACAAGAGTGAGGGCTCAGGCTCTCAAAATAGCAGCTCTGGTGCAGTCGTCAATGTTACCACGATTACCGACAGCACGGAGTTCCGCACAGATGCCGCCAACCTGTTCCAGACCTTCACAGACCCCCAGCGCCTTGCTGCGTTCACACGAGCACCCCCGAAGAATTTCACGGGCGCAAAACCCGGTGGCACATTCGAGCTGTTCGGCGGTAACGTGACCGGAGAGTTCACCGAGTTGCAGGAACCAACACACATCGTCCAGAAGTGGCGACTTGCACAATGGCCTGCAGGACACTACTCCACATTATCTATATGGTTTGACCAGAATGACGTTGACGCTGTGACGGTCATGAGGGTCGAGTGGAAGGGCGTGCCAGTCGGCGAGGAAGAAACCACGAAGACCAATTGGGACCAGTACTATGTGCGAAGCATCAAGACCACTTTTGGATTCGGCACGGTACTATAGGGTGTCACCTTTGTTTCCATAACAGCCCGGCAATGGAGTATGAGGCACTGGAAAGATTTATGAGTGGATACGAAGTCAATGATACCGAAGAATATGATAGTCTCAAAGACATAGACAGACAATGTGGACTATCAGGACCAAAATTTCGCACGTTTCGTGTGTCCGTCAATTCTTAGCGACCAATCGTAGATATGATGGATGATCGCAGCCTCTACCGACTTTGTCACATCCATAGCTATCTCAGATCCACTAGCCGGATCTACATGATGTTTTGTGGTCGGCTCGTGTTCTTTAGCTACTTGCCCAAGAGAGCACTAGTTGCCTGTCACTATCGCCGGATATGGCTGCTATCAAGCTACGCAAGCTTGCACAAGCTCTCGCTGATGCGTTGCTGCACTAGGACTAAGCAACGCAGGGTAGCTCTTTAGCAATTCAAGCTCCATCTAGCTGTTGAAGCTATACCAAAAGCGGGTATGGTGTTCTAACCGAGGGTCTTAGTATCAACGCATACCTATTTACCGAGCTGCAACCCCCGCAGTCTATCGCGAAACTGGATCAGGCGAATGCGCCTTGGTGGGGGGGTGGGGGGGGTTGGTTTGGATATGGAACCTATGACGTGGTGGTAGCGGAAGCCCGCTGATTGCTAGGTACAAGGTTGGTAGTTGCTCAATCAAGCAGATGTTAAGCCTACATGGGAAGGTCGAAAGTATATCTCATGGTTATCGCGGGTTAGTGCTGATTGCATGCTTTGCTGACCTGCATGACATGAAAGAATGTGCTGTCCTATAGGTATTCTTTGCTGCTCAGCTCTTCTTGCTCGTTCATCTTCACCTTTCAGCACGAGGCTGTTCCGAAGCCAAAGTAACGTAGGTTTCTGAGCAGCGTTGACAATCGGTACGAATTAATAAGGTCTTGAAAGCTACACGAACGTGAAGTCTGAAGACTGGCCATGAAGAGCGCAAGAAACCTTCTTGCGGCGCCCTTGTTGGCACCTGGGGCTCTTGCCCAATTCGTCCCTGCGCCTACAGACCTCATCCAAAAGGAGGGCTATGCGAATATCAGTGTCAGGTACAAGGAGGTACCGGCTGGTATTTGTGAGCTTGACCCGACTGTTAAGAGTTACTCCGGGTATGCCGACGTCGGTGAGGATCAGCATGTATTTTGGTGGTTCTTTGAGGCGCGTAATCAGGATCCGACAGAGGCTCCATTGACTGTGGTACGTATACCGACAGGGACCAAGTTTTTCATGAAGCCTGATTGGGCACACAGTGGATTAATGGAGGACCTGGATCAAGCTCCATGATCGGCCTTTTCCAAGAGTTGGGACCATGTGGTGTCGGACCAGACCTGAAGCCGTTCAACAACCCATACTCATGGACAAACGCAAGCAACATGCTCTTCATCGACCAACCAACAACCGTAGGCTTCTCATACTTGATTCCCATCCCAGGCTACCGAAACGGAGCATATGGAAGCAACATCATCCAACTGCCCAACGCGACGTGCCCGGACTACGCACAGCAGTATGGAACATGCGGCACCTACTCGAAACCAGACCTCACCTTGGTTCCCAACACGACGCAAGGCGCAGCACCAGACATGTGGAAAACGCTGCAGGGGTTCATGGGCGCGTTTCCCCAATACTCGCGCAACGGCTTCAGCTTTACGACGGAGAGCTATGGCGGCCACTACGCACCCATCTTCAACGCCTACTTCCTCGACCAGAACGCAAAGAACATTTCGGGTGCGCACAAGATCGAGCTCGAGAATGTGCTTATTGGCAACGGGTGGTTCGACCCGCTTGTGCAGTACCAATCCTACTACCACTTCGCCGTCTCCCCTGGCAACACATACGACTACGATCCGTACAACGACACCGTAAAAGCGGAGTGGTACAATAGCCTCTACGGCCCAGGGAACTGTGTTGATCGGACCCTACAGTGCTATGAGACCGGGCGAAACGAGGTGTGTTCTAGCTCCGACGACTTTTGCTACGAGAAAGTCGAGTACATGTACGACAAATACAGTGGAAGGGATGAGTACGATATGAGATACCTGACGCCTGATCCTTTTCCCTACTCGTACTACATGGAGTACCTGAACACGCCAGAAGTCCAACAAGCGATTGGCGCCTACCAGAACTTTTCCGTTGTCTCGCCCACCGTCTCCGCAGCGTTCGGGAATACAGGTGACGACGACCGGGAATCAGGGACGATTGAAGCGGTGCGCAAGTTACTTGATGCAGGCGTGCAGGTTATACTGTATTACGGCGATGCGTGCGTGTTCGCCCCATCCAACCACACCCATCTTTTCATACACCACAGAAAAGCTTTTACTTATCTGATGTATACCTAGTGACTACAACTGCAACTGGCTCGGCGGCCAAGTCGTCGCAGAAACAATAAACGCGCCCAACTACGCCTCCGCCGGCTTCACCAACCTCACCACCAGCGACAACATCGTGCACGGACAGGTCAGACAAGCCGGCCTCTTCTCCTTCCTTCGCATCTACGAGGCCGGCCACGAGGTCCCCTTCTACCAGCCTCTTGCTGCGCTCGCCTTCTTTGAGCGCGCGCTGAAGCAGGTCGATCTTGCGACGGGCACGGAGAAGTGTGGGCGTGGGTATGTGAGCGTGGGCACGCCGACGAGTGAGTATAGAGAGGGGAATGGGACGATGCAGTTTGAGGTTCTGAGCGAGAATGCGACGTATAATACGGTGTTAAATGCGCCGGATCCGGAGAGTACGTGGGCTGTTGGGGGTGGGGAGAGGAGGGTGAGGAAGAGGGATGGGAGGGTCGGGAGGAGAGGTGTTTGATGGACTATGTACCTAGAAGTTTGTAGGTGCAGGTGAAAGATACCTACTGTGGTAGCGGGGTCGTGGGAGGTACCTAAGCTCGCACGACATTAGCTTCGCTAGTGCAAAGGTCGTTATTAAAAACGTCATCAGGGTCTGTTTGTGCAGAGAATTATTTTCCCCGCGAATAGGTATCCATCATGTAGGATAACTATCGCCGTGTCTTTCCAGAAGCGTCGAGTTTCGGAACCATCTTATGAGACGGCTTGGGACCAAGGGCTAGCTTAGCAGACAGAGAAAGTGCACGCGGGAAGCCCGTTGCCGGAGCGTTGCAAGAGCCACAAATGGGTAGGGCTGGTGCGGGAAGAACCCGGCCCCCTGCTAGGTAGCATGAAGCTTGGTGTTGGGGGTGGAGAGAGGTGGTCGACGATGCCGAATAAGCACAACGCACCATAGCACGCACTACCTTCCCTCTGTCGACGAGGCGTGTACGCCGCTGCAGCACCCTCATCCATCGCTTGTCGCTTGCCTCCTGCCGTCTACCCAGTCCCAAGAGCGATTGACGCGGTCGCGGCTCGCCTACTGGCTTCGGAAGTTGTGTGACGCCAGCACCCATCGCATTACCGTCCCAAGTTTTCCAATCATCGTCTGATAGCCCCAACGACGCCGCGGCCAGCTTGTCACCACCCGGTGATGGTGTGCGTCGGTGCATTGCCTCGCTGAGAGGCGCCATCTACGCCCCGCGACCCGCCCGATCCTGTAGTCACAGTCCCTCGCTGCACCGCGCGGCGTCACGCAACGCAGCCATGGCCCCCTCGGGCTCGAGCATGTTCTCCAAGCTGAGGCCCGGCCATGCGAAGCGCAATGGGTCGAATCTGGCGTCCCCCGAGCCCGTCCCCAGTCCCGCCGCATACCCTCTGCCCTCGCCGTCGCAGAACACGCCCGAGTACTTCTCGTCGCCGCGCTTCAACGACAATGCCAGCTACACGTCGAGTTCGCCCATCTCGCCCTACCCGCCCCAGCTGCCGCCCATTACACGCGTCGCCTCGAAGCTGGACAAGTCCGTCTCCCCCAACAGCTCGCAGTACACGCCCAGTCAGCACTCGGGGAGCACTGGCGGGAGCAGCAGTAAGACGGCGCAGGATCGCGGCATGCTGTCCCCGGCCCAGAGGACACCAGACCACTTGTCGCCCAACTACGAGAAGAAGCCACTCTCTGCGCGCTCCAACATGGGCACAAGCCTGCATCCACCGGCGCCCTCGGGCATCTCTCCCAGCTACGCCAACTTCTCAAAGTCGCAGACGTCGTTGTTGAGTGGCATCAGCGATAAACTTACTGGCAGTGCCAAGGGCACATCGTCTACACCAACAGCAGCCCCCGCCAAAGCGAAGTCGCGACTGAACCTGCGCAATCCCATGTCGCTCTTGATGAGACGGAGGTCTGGCCAGACCTTGGATCCACTCGCCGACGAATCGCTCGTCACACAGCGCTCGCCCTCGAACGTACCGCCCATGCCGGATAACTACGATCCCAGTATCCGCGGCAACATCGTACATGACTTCAATGCCCCTAGACTCAACCGGAACTATTCCTCCAACAGTGCACGGGAGGGGAGCGAAGGACAAACAGATATCGGTCGTGTCAGTCCACCGAAGATAGACAAGGAGCACACTCCGGTCTTTCACGAGCACTTTGACGACGATACTAGCTATGAACAGTCGCAGGCTGCTATAAGAGCGGAGCAGCTGGCCAATAAGGACTTTCTTGCCCGAAACTCGGTACAAATCCCACCGCCCAAGCATTCCCCACCGCCTCCGCCTCCGCCAGCACCCAAGAACTCGCCGCCGCCGCCTCCGCCGAAGTTGTCTCCACCACCTCGGCCGTCGTTCCAAGCCTTCGATAGCGGGTCTTCGGTTTTGTCGCCAGTGCAAGAATCGGACAGCCCGCTACTGTCGTCTACAGATGTTACGCCACGGAAGAGGAAGTCGACCAAGACACCACCGCCGCCGGCACGATCCCGAGCGACCTCCGTAACGGATCCTTCGTTTCAGCCCGCCGGCTTACCCGCACATTTCAGCAGTCGAGCTTCCAGGTTCAGCTTCCAGATCTCTGGTGGTACCGACTCTGCCGAGGAGAAATTGCTTGAGGAGCGACACAAAGCAAAGGAGGCTGAGAAGGCTACGAAGCAGGCCCGCAATTCTACCAACACAGTGGACGACGAGTACGATGAGTTTGACATGGATAACTACGACGACATGGACGGTGGATTCGACGAAGAGATACCGATGCTTGGCGAAGAAGATTTGTTTGGAGGTGGGCTTGGGGATCAGACGCTGGATTCTGGCATCAACACATTCGACTTTTCGGCACTATCGATACAGCCTGGTATGAACGATCCGATCAGTCCAGTAGGGCAGATACAGACACCGATCGATGCAAATGGCAATCCGATTGGCTTTGCTATGTCGGAAGATATGCTTAAACAGTACCAGATGGCAGCGTTCGGCTACCCAACAGGCGTGCAGGGGGTTGCGCCACAGGAGGCACATGGGCTAGGTGTGATGGGGCTCGAAGACGGACCGGACAGTTCGTCACCGATCAAGTCACTCCAGGATACTGGACCCATTGCTTCTTACCAGCCGAGTTCCAGCGGCGACATCGACCTGGATGATGACATGTACTTCGACGACGGGCTGATTGGTGATCAGAATGATGCTGATGCTACCGAGTTTGACGAGAACGTTTTTGATGATCCTGGTGGGCCATTGTATGAGCGGAAAGTCAAGTTCGCTGAAGAGGAACAAGTGTCCGCTGCTCACATATCCCGTGCGTATGATGTCTTAAGTTCTGAGACTGGCTATGAAGCGGACGATGACACCGTACCAAAACACTTGGAGAAGTCAGAGCCTTCGCTTGCACACAAGACGTCTGTTGCGCAACAACACACAGTGCCTAGTTTCGACAACCTGAGCGCCTATCACAGTGCGCTTGCGGAGGCGACCTCTCGCGCTGAAGCTGCGGGACGGTTTACGAGGAAAGCGAGTGTTGATGCCGGGCAGCAGAGTTCCGATGTTGATGATCTATCATCACCTACCAACTCGCGGCCTAGCTTAGTGCCCGATGATGGTCGATTCAGTGTAGATACAATGGGTTTCCCGCCAGACGATGACACGTTTGGCATGAGCTCCGCCTTTGTGGACGATTACGACTACAGCGACTTTGACTCGGCTCTAGAAGACGATCCTATCATTGCCGCCGCGAACGCCGAAGCACTCGCATACGACGACGAAGGCTTCTATGGACAAGAATTCGGCTTCTACGCCTCCGCCGTCGGAGAGTCACCAAGTGCATGGGGCGGCTTCTTTGGACCATCCGGCGGTCTCGGTCGTACTGTCAGCGGGCGCAACGCTGTGCGAGAACCCAACCTGACACCCATCACCGAACGAAGCGAATACAGCACGCGCAACTCGTTCATCAGCCTCAACCATTTCCGCGACGGTCAGCAGCCTCTTTCTAGCCCCGGCTTGGCGCAACTTGCTCGCATGAGTCCGTATGGTTGGCCAGGGCCGGAGGAAGAAGATATGAGCATGGACACGCTGATGAAGCTACGAAAAGGCGCGTTCGGAAGCAGCGTCCCCAGTCTACCAGCCAGCACAGCTAACAGCCCTCGCAATTCGTCGCCTATGGGCACACAATTTGTACCGCGAACGTCCAGCCCGGCTGGGAACCGCATGAGAGAGCATCCATCCAGTTCTTTGGAAAGTTCATATTCTTCTGCGAACATCTCCTCTGACTATCCCAACAACGAGGAAGAAGAAGATGCGGAAGATGATGGCGATCTCATGGCTGCCGTTAATGACGGTAGCGACCAGAGCAGCGATGACGAAGGACGACCAGAAAGCCCAACACTGACTGCTAGCGATTACAACAGCCTGTCCAGCCCCACGGGCTACGGTATGGGTAACGAAGTACCGCTACTCCCCCCAATCTCGGAACTATATGCGCAACATAACTTAAGTCTCGGCATGGCTCCAACCAACCCAACCAGCCCAACCAACATCAGCTTACCCGTTTCCCCATTCCCAATCCCACTTCCATCGCCGTACGCACAACAGCAACAGCAGCAACAAAGACCACCGAACCCGCCCGCGATCGACACCTCGCTGTCCTCACCATCCGCCCCCACATCCTGTGCGCCACGCAGACAGAGCTTAGGTGTCATTTCCCCAACCTCGAATTCGAGTCCTGCCACCCCCGGCGGCTGTACCGGGGGATGGAACAGGGGCCATAGCAGGAAGGGAAGCGCGGCAGATAGCGTGACCTATGTCAGGGAAAAGGATGAGGCGGGCGAGGGGCGCTGGGTCCTTGAAAGAAGGAGGACGGCCGAGAGTGGCGAGTTGGAATTAATTGGTCGACAGATTGTTGAGGGCGGTAGGATTTGATTCATTTGTGCTGGTGATGGGTGTGGGCGGCAAAAAGGGGGGAGGGAGATGGCATTGCGGGCGTCTGGCTTCTTGTTTTTAGCGTTGGGTGTTTGGTGTGGGATGGATGGATGGGTTTGTGTTGTGTTGTGGCCTTGGAATGAGGCTGGACCTTGGGCTTTGGATAGAGATGGCTTGGCCTGAATATGGGGAAATAAGGAAGGGGTTGGGTGATGATGGGTTTGTTTGCTGCTTTTTTTTTTCTTTTGGATACCTACAAGTACCGTGCCTTGGTGCGAATTATGATTACTTTACTACTTATTTTATCTACGGACTTATTCTCCTTTTTTCGTCTTCTTCTAACTACTTTAGCACCCCACGTCTTTTTGTTTTTCGTGGAAAGAAGGAGACGGGTTTAATGTGTTTATGTTGTACATTTTTTTGCCACTTGAGCGGAAAGGTTATTAGAAGATAGACGGGCCTAGCTACACATATCCACATTACTACCGTAATGGTGATGATTCACATACAAAACACTACTACACACTAAGAATTGTAAAGCAAAGTCATCAAAAAACCCAGTATATTTCAACACCACTAGTATCCCAAAAAAGAAAACATAGAATCTACCCCAGCACAACCTTCTCCCCACCACCCCCCACCACCACCCTCCGAACCGCCGCCTTCATCCTAAAACACGCCCGATACCACATCCCCAACCCCACATAAACCCCCTCATCCCAACCACTCCACTCCCTCACCAGCCCATCGACAAGCGGCCACACAAACGCATCCGCGATACTAAACCGGGGGCCCGCAATAAACGGGCCGTCGTGCAGACTTAGCTGTTCCTCGAGGGCGGCTAGGAGGCGCGGGAGTTGGGCGGGGCGGTGGTGGCTGATGCGGGATGCGAGGGCTAGAATGGGGTATGTGGCTGCGGTGATGGGGTGGGAGGAGGGGGTGAGGGGGTGATGGTAGCGGTCGAGGTAGAGGAGGATGGAGGTTGGGGTTGTGATTTCGGTGTGGTGGGTGTCGGTGTCTCGGAAGGAGATGTGGTGGTGGTGTGTTTCTGTTTCTGATGCTTCCTCGTCGTTGTGCTTTTCCCCTTCTTCTTCTGCTTTTTCGGGTAGATCGGGGGCGGGCAGCGTCGTGTATTTGATTTTCGATTCTGCGAGGGCGATGATGACTTGGCGGTTGGATATCTCGTTATTGGATAGGAAGAGGAGGGGTAGATCCGGCGGGCTTGGGGCGTGTAGGTGTAGGACGTCGAAGCCATTGGCATACCATTCCTCCCAATCGAAGTCGGGATCGTGGTTTTCGCGACTGAAAGCTGTGATGATGCGTTTGGCTTCCTCTTCATCCGCGTCGCCGTTGACAATGTCCGCTGCCTCGCGTTGGTGCTTGGCGGTTGCGCCCTGGCCCCATATCACGCTCTCTTTGGCGTCCAGAAAGGTGCCAATGTGACGGAAGGTCAGACTGATGCGGATACCGTTGTGACTCGTTTCGGCGGCGCTGCGTTCGCTGGGGAGGCGTTTGTCGGGCATGATACCGTGGAGCCACTTTTTGTTTGTTTGAAGGCCGAGGATGAACATGGAATTGTGTGGGAGGGCCATGCGCTGCGTTTCGCGTTGGGCCGTGCTGTCGTCGGCTTCGGTGAGTGGGGCTTGGGCCTTCTTTCTACGCAAACGCATGGTTCGTTGCGCACCGAAACTCACATTCACGATTGAAGAGCCCTTGACGATGTCGAGTGTCTTGTCGGAATGCTCGGATATAAAGTCGTTGCCTGAGCGATAGAGTTGTATGAGTACGTGGTTCAAGGGGTGGCCACAGAGTTTCTCGGCTTGTTTCCGGATGAGTTGGACCTTTGGCGAGAAGTGGAGTAAGGGAAGGGTTTGGTCTGCGGGATGTCGGTAGATGGGCATGGAGCCGTCTTCGCCGAATGAGCCTTGGCAGCATACGAGGCGTGGGACTTCGCCTTGTTGATGCAGCATCTTTTGCCATCGCACTTCGTTGTAGAGCTGGGTGAAGACAAGGTCTTGTAGTGGCACGGAGGGGTCGGTTGGGTGGTGGAGTGAGGAAGGGAAGAAGTCGGTGATTATGCGGGAGTCACCTTCTCCGATATGGTCACCTGGCCCGAGGACTGGCAGGTTGGCGAGTGATTGAATCTTGGATGTTTTGCCCATCGTGGACGATTTTGCAGGTGTTTGTTGAGATATTGATGCTGGTGGTGTATCGGGCTGTGCAGTGACTGATTGCGAGACTTTCCTAGAAAGTTGCTTCTCCTCGTGTTTCGGAGTAATCGAAGATGCTTTTGTAGAGCTGATCGAGGCTCGTTTTGACTCAGCTGCAGGTTCAGGCTTTGGTGCTCTTGACAAAGACAGGCGGACCCGATCCGAAAAATCGGACAACCTGTTCTTTTCCTTCTCTTCGCCGTTCGTCTTTGAAGACAGCACGGGTACCGACGCTGCGTTCTTCAACTGATGTTGTTTGCTTTCATTTCCCCGCAAATCTGCCACGCTTCCAGCTTTTGCGATCAAAGAGCTTCGTTGGAAATCACTTGGGATATGCGGTCTGACTGCTGCGTTTGCTGTGGTTGGTGGAGTGTATTCCCCCAAACTTTGGTTCACAGGCGTGTTAGCCTCAGCATTCGCACTGGCCGAGTCAACCGTCTCCCCCGATACCTCCGCATCTTTGTCTTTCTTCTTCTTTTTATTTTTCCCTCTTCTCATTCGGATCTTCGTCTTGACCAGTTTTGGCTTCTCCGCGTTCTCTTCTGCGCCGGGTACCGTCGCGCCCTTGGTAAGCATTTCTGTGAACTCCTTGTCACTGGACTCTCCACCGTGCAAAGCAGTAGGCTCTTCAACCGCTTCCGGGGGGTTCTGTGCAGCTTTCCGGGCCTCAGCTGCAGATACAAGAGACAGTGTGCGCTGCTTCCCGCTAAGCACTCTGGTGGGCGATTTTTGATTCGAAGTGCGAGATGCAGGCCGTCTATCCTCAGCCAAAGTCATTTTGCGCATTGCAGCTTCGATCCTGTCATTGCCTTTTGAGCCCGTTCTTGCGCCATTAGGTGACCCTGAAGTCTTTTCTGCTGCGGCTAGCGGCTCTTGGGCGAGGATATCCACGCTGTTGACAATATAAGCGCTGAACAGCTCCTCCATGCGTTTCAAGGCCGTGTCATGGCGGGTTTGTTTTCGGAAGCCAAGGCAGTCCTCAATGACGTAGATCCGGATGCCATGTCGTGCAGCATCAATGACTGTGGCCAGTACAGACACATTTGTGATGCATCCGCAGATGAAGAGTTCGGTAACGAGCCTTGCGCGCAGTGTTGCAAGCAGGTTTGTGCCTTGGAAGGCCGAGTAGTTTGTCGTCCGGATTACAACATCTGCAGGAAGTTCGAACTGCCTAGCAATAACATCCGCAAACTCGGCGCCATACGTGTCCGGCACACATGCAGGTGTTCTCTTCTCGCTCTTTAGGAGAAACAGCTCTTCGTCTCCTTCGACCGCAGCTCTGGCGACTTCCTTTGGCATGGTCTTTCTGCGTGCGGATACGCGTTTCAGCAGGTCAAGGGCGCGCTGCTTGTGTTTTGATGATCGTGACTGAGGTGGTAGTGCAACCGGCTCTTTCACCAGCTCTTCGTCGCCAGCCTCCGTACTACTCTCCTCTCCATCGAGCAACCCACCGACCACCATCGCATCTCCTTCGCCCGTGTCCGCTCCGGTGGCGATCCGGTCCGCCTCGTAAAGCGTCTGGACCCATACGACATTGCCACTGAGCTCACGGAACCTCGGAATCAGTGCTTGAATACGCTCTAGGAAGCCCGCCTCGGTGCTCACGGGAAGGCGTCCGTCTGGTAGTAGAAAGTCGTTTTGTAGTCCAATGACGAGGAGCGCTTGGTGTGTCTGGAATTTGGGTTGGTTCTTGGAGACGAGGTCTACCAGAGACGACATTTTTGAGAGCATCTTGGGGGGAACGAAATTGCTGGGATGATGCGGAAGCGACGATCAGCCACAATCTTGGCATCAACCCAGTCTTGCAAAGGGCGTGTTTTTGCACAGCAGAGCTTTAAGAATGAAGCCTCAGGAAAGCGTTAGGATTTCACGAAGCTTAAGGGATACCCAAAGGCTCTGTATATGTCACACAGTGGGCGGGACGGATAGTGAAAGGATGTGCGAACTGCATGCATTGATCACATCAATTAGTAGGGAACCTCAGCGCATGGTGACGCCCCCAAATGCAGGGATGGCGAAATTAGAAGACTGGCGCGGCAGGACGCGGTCGCGCAGGGTATCCAACGTCTCAAACGGGCCAAGATTTGTGGTGTTTAAAGTTACTCGGAGTATGATGTTGACGACGGCTACGGACCTTGGAAGCAGAATGTCTGATGGTGGGCGCTCACTTCCGACCATCCCCGCCATTCGTTAGTGCGGGGGCAGCGGGCGGAAGTAGAGATGTGGTCTCTTCCTAAGTCTACAGAGCATAAAATTCTAGTTGTCGGATTATGAGTATCAGTAGGAACGTTGGCTGCTTATCGCAGCCTGACGGGCCGACTCGGTCCTACTTCGGCTCTGCTTGTTTTAGGTCATGTACACCTCCGTAGTGCCCTCACGTAGCAAGAACAAGAACAACACAACCATCATCGAACAGAATGCATTCATAGTTATTTCCTTTCACTAGTGAGCCTTCCAACACTGATCAGTGATTGCTTTAGGCGATCACAGACAGCAAGGTAGAAGAGACAGACTGTTGACATCCCGACGCGAGAAGTCTCGGGACGATACATATGTGCTAAGAACAGAT